>VOMN01074227.1:0-55144 GCA_014899125.1 Orchestia grillus
GTCCTTCATCCTCTATAGAGTGGATTAGCTGAGGTACGATGTTAGAGGAACCGCAGAGTAGTTGAATTTTTACAGAAAATTCTTATTTCTACTGCAAAAATACAAACACTAAGAAAGTCTTTGAATCAGAGTGAAATCTCTTTCTTCATTTGACAAGCCACTGCTGTCGATATGTTTATTGATATTGGAGCCAATTGCAAATCATGCTGTTTAAGCTCTCACGTTTGAAGGTAAACATGTGAAGACGATTTAGCATTCTGGAATTAATGGTCATTATTCGGTGATACTTTGATTTTTCCATGATGACCTCGATAATATGAGAGAACTTTGGCGGTCTTAATGCAAGTCGGTGACGGCCACTAATGAGTGTCCTGTGGTACTCACTTGCAATACTGAATCTAATTGATGTCAGTTAGTGTAAGAACGCAAGCAAATAACCGTTTCAAACTTTCCATACAGCAATGAACAAGGAATGGCACCATGTTGTACCTGTAAGCCGCTCTCCGATATAAAACTACCTAGTACAAGAGTTCAACTATGTTTAACAAGATTAGACAAGTTATGGAAACAGATACGAAATATTTGCGAGGACGACCTCTGGAAAAGCCAATACGAGTTAGCTAGCATTTTACCTAACATCTTCAAACATCGAAGAGTTTTGAGTATTTTCGTCAAGTTTTTCTTTTTTGCTTTCTGTTGAGTCTCAGTGCAATCAGTCGAATTCGCTGTCAACGAACGTGATAATTGGAAGATAAATTTTTAGTTTTTCTTCAAGTTTTTTAACGCCGTGAAAAAGTTGTGCAAGAATAAATGGACACTAGGACGACCGAAATTATGCGCTTTCTAACAAAAGCTCGATACTTCTGCGAGGTTCAAAAATATTGAAGGACTATTTTGCTTGCTAAGTTGCAAGTTTAAATAATATATTATGAGGGATTGAGTTGTGATAAATAGCAGATACATATTTTGTTTACATAGCGTTTCTGTGATGTACTATAGCGTATCAACTTGAATGGAAAAAATGTTTAAACGGCGAGTTGAACACGCAAATCGAGGTGATGACTCGCAGCAACAGTGCTCCTCATGAATTTCAGTACATTTAGTCACACTCAGATACTCAAACATCGATTGGCATTCAACGTTAACGGGAAATATTGTTTCGTCGCTCAGCGAAACTTTCAGGGAAACTTTCATCGAAACTTCTAGCGAAACTTTCAGTGAAACCTTCGGTGAAACTTTTCACGAAACTTCCAAGTGAAACTTTTCGTGAATCTTTCAACGAAACTTTCAGCGAAAATTTAAGCAAAGAGATCTGAACTGCCAAGGAAGGCCACGGACCCTCAACTTCGCCTCATTGCTGCAGCGCAGGACTCCTTCGTCGAAACGCTATCAGCTGTTTTTCATTGGCAGCACGCCATAAATACGTTTGAAAATGAACTGAAAAACTCTTGTACAAAATAAACGCTACAGAAAAAGTAAAGTCATGCATAGTTTTATACCATGAATAAAATTCAGATTTTAATCTAAAAAGAATCGACTCCTGATGCACTTTCAAGTTTCTCTGTCATCAACTACTCGACTTGAATCGAGGTGCCAGAGCTAATGGGATTTTAAAATGAACTATGGATTCAACATATTTTTTACATATTTTTAGATAAATCGTTCATCCCTCATTGACTAGGTGAAGAAAAAATAACACACATGAAATGCTTTTTAATCCATCATAATTCCCATTTAGATCGTCCGTCAAAATTTAATGAAGCGTAACTTCAAAAGAGCAAGCAACAAATTTGACATTCGTGACCTCAGAGGACAGCGCAGTTGAACTACTCTTGATAGCAGAAAAAGATTCACTTCAATTTCAGCACAATGTGAGAATATATTTTCCGTTCCTTATTACCCAGGTGAAGCCTAAGTAGCGTTGGAGATAGACCTGACATTTTCGAGTTTGCAAGACGCCCTCATTCCACGTTTGATAAATGAATAATGCGTACCGACAATCTTGCTATGACATCAACACGACGCGTGGGCTCAAACATTTCACTTGGTATCATAACACAAACTGTACGCACGAACGATAGAGTGAATCATTAATTTGAACACACAGCCTAGCAAAATCTTCGAGTCAAAAACCGATAACTTAAAGAAAAACCCAAACGAACTACGCTGGACACTCACGTATTCTGCCTCAGGATCGTGGTTCATGATGACTCTCTTCTCATTGACAGCCTGCTGCTCGGACGTGAGGTCGTGCGAGTGCTTGATGATGAGCCTCTTGAACTCCTCCTCTGTGGGCGCGGCCAGCAGCGACTGCCTCAGGTCCATGTCGGAGAATATCGTGGCGAACGTCCGGCCCGTCTCCAGAGCATTTTTTGTCCCTTTCTGTGGAGAATGTTCCCAGTTACTTACATGATGAACTGCTTGTGAGAATGTTTTTATTGACATTCTCTACGGAAGTGAGGAATAGATTTCATTAAATAAATTGTTTTGTTGCCTTGTTTGGGTTACGGAACTGTCTAGTCTTTCTTCGGTAACCATACGTCTTTAGTTGAATTGAATTCACAAATTCTACATGTATTAGGCAAAAATGCGTAAGTATGAAACAGAAATATGAAGGGATTATGATCAATAAATAAATAATAGATAGTGGGCACGCTATACACAAACTATTGGGCAAATTCAGAAATAAATTATTAGCCATTCCGAAAGGGTTTATTGTGATAAACAAAGCTCACATGCGGGGTTCGTTTTGAAATCGATCATTTACAATTGTGCAAAACATGATCAACTGTATTAATATATACGAGTATGTTATCAAGAAAAGTTCGTCGCATCACGAATGTAAAGTGGCCACTTCTATACCCACGAATATTGCCAGGCAATCAGGATGAATGAAGTTCTAGAGCAAGTTCTATATCCACGTAGAGTCTTTGGCTCAACTGAACTGCAATGACGCCATTATATTGATCAACTGAAAAAAAACAGTAAGCTGCATTATTCAGAAGTTAGTAAAATATAAATGGCTAGTAGAAAGCGAGCTTATAGTACGAGGAATTGTTATATGTTGATTGCGTTATAATGGGGAGTTCAATTTCCTTGCAAGCGCCCGACAGCACACAGCGTCACTTCACGTGTGCCGGTGACTTCACGTCACTTCACGTGTGCCGGCAGGGCACGCACCCAACATTGTACGCGACGAAAAGGTGAGTTGTTCTCGGGTACGTTTGTCAATTCATCGTAAAGTGTTCAGTCCTCCAAAGCGATCTCTAGAAAATGATTCGAAATGAGCCATAAGCCGAACTAGGCTTCATTTTAAAAAATTGAGCAATTAGTTCAGAAAGAACCAATTTAAAAAAATTGATGCACATTTCTACAAAAAACTATCGAAAATCCACGAGTTGCACGAAGAATTATTGCATTCGAAATCTCCTCCAGTTTTCGAGGAAAGTTTGGTCCTGAAAAAGAAAACGAAGAAAATTTCGGGCCAACCCCGTTTGTTAGTTTGGTTAGTATTGGAGGCTGAGGCTACATCAGAGATGGAGACGGCACGATACGGCAATATGCACCCCTGGTCTTGTAGGGCGTGTACAGCTGGCGTCAGACACCAGCGCTGCCTATATTGATGAGAACGCATGCATCAGGGGAGGGAGCCATGGACCTGCTTAGTTATCTTATTCACTAAGAATGAAACGGAATGAAATTGGTAACTGTGGTAGATCTTGCAAAATATATACCTCGTGATTTCGTTCGATGATGATTCGGTTATGTGTGATTTGAATTTCAAAATTTCGCAGCTAGGGTAGCAGGTTGACGACTCGTCATTCCCAGAGACGAATGCCTAATGTGGCAAGCTTGCGACTGTTTGTACGGCGGTAGACAGTATTTCACGAATAATCAGGCTAATGTCGTTTTCCTCAGACATAAAATACGATATATTCAGTCAGTAAAACATTTTCCTTGCGCGAGTTTTTAATGATTCCCTGCAATTTCGTTTGCGAATATAGTACTAGCTTACATTTAAAACCTGCCATGGAGAGGTATCTGCTCTGGAAGAGAAATGTCCCCCAGCCAGTCAAGCTACTGCGCATCAACTCTCAATCCTTTTAACACGGTTTCGATGCTCAAACGAAGTAAATCTAATCCTCCATCCAATTGGCCAGCCAAATGCAACCGCTGAGTGGTAGGTCTTTTGATTTCCGAGTGATGAACGAGAGAAAACTAGCATGAAGATATTCGTGCAACGTTGGTCACCACAAAGATGGACTCAGCGACTCCTCGTGTGACGGTAAATAAGGCGGTCGTCGCTGCGAGACGACACTCGAGGGTGTTGGTTTGACAGCAGCAATCCAAGACTATACCGTCTTTCAAACTGTATAATGCGTACGAGACAACAGTAACCGGCGACGCAGTATCGGCAGACTCTATTCTCTCAAAACTTCTTTCTTAGTCGCAAAAGTTCTTCAAAAGGCTTCACACGGTTTAGAGTTAAACTGAATGAACAGAAATAAAAAATCGTAAGTTACTCCTTCTATGCCTCAAGTTACTAACATCCCGTCAGATTGAACCACATTTTCTTACAAACATAGACTATACCGATACACAGTAGTTTTGGCCAGTTCTGTGTAAAGGGAGGTAATACAGTTATTGAAGACTTTAATTGGCTCAATCGACTGTGAACTACACAAAGTTCCCAATGAAAATTTCGTGATTGCAACCCAAGCATAAAAATTACAATTTCATCCATCGGTGAAGTTAACTCGAGTCCCCCATTTGGGTAGCTCGTCCAATCGAGAACAAAAGCAGAAACCAAGCCTGATCCATCATAAATTATGAACAGGAACAGGAATTTCAGGAATTCGTTTCTGTACGCAAGATAAGAACAGCGCGGAAGCTTGTTAAGGCAAAGTGGAAACAAGCAATATAGAAGTTGGCAGTCGCGGCAACTCGTCAATTCGATTTGACACATTTTTTCAAATTACACAAGCCCCGCCCATAGAGGAACTTGATCTGATTCGAAACAAACGAACAAAAGATAAAATGCTTTCCAATTCATACTTCGAAACAAACGAATGAAAGATAAAATACTTTCAGACACACACTTCGGAATGAACGTTCGAATAAAATTCAATCCCTAATTCAACAAAAACAGAACATCAAATACTCCGAAATTAACGTACGGACAAAATTCCATCATTAATTTAGCAAACACACAGAACGTCAAATATTTGGAAATAAACGTAGGGACAAAATTGCGTCAATAATTGAGCGAGCAAGAGCGCATCTGAGCCGCCACTTGAGGGCCGGAGGCAGCAAATCAGGCGCTGCTGGACGCCCCACAAGCGCTCGCCTCTGCTGACAGCGAAGCCCTGCAGGGACTGTGTGGGGCTGCGTCGTCCCGCACCTGGGACGGCTGGGACCAGCGGCCCTGCTGCTGGGACCAGTGCCACTGCCGGGACCTGCTGGAACTTACGACACTGAACTTACGACACTGCTGGAACTTACGACAGTGCTGGAACTTACGACACTGCTGGAACTTACGACACTGCTGGAACTTACGACACTGCTGGAACTTACGACACTGCTGGAACTTACGACACTGCTGGAACTTACGACACTGCTGGAACTTACGACACTGCTGGAACTTACGACACTGCTGGAACTTACGACACTGCTGGAACTTACGACACTGCTGGAACTTACGACACTGCTGGAACTAACGTCACTGCTGGGACTAACGGCACTGCTGGGACTAACGGCACTGCTGGCGACGGATTTTCATACGAAAGAGCACTGGAACTACGAAAGAGGTCTTTTCCGCATCATGAAACAACATTACTGTATTACTTATTTATTTTTACTTCTCACAGACCACAAGGCTCAACATGACGCAGCCTACCACAAAAGTTGGAAGGCACAGCTTTGCATCGGCTTCTCCAGGCACGAACCAAAGAAACACTTCTCAGAACCCCATTCGTTCTCGAAGGTATATAATTTCTAACGCTTAGTCTCACACAAAAAATATTTGCATATCTGATTCAATTTGTTTCATTTTTCTCTTCAATATATTGACGACAGCTCGCTAGTTCCCATTATTTTCTTCAAAGAAGCAATCCTCGAGACGCTGAGCGGGAAGCTCGCGGACAACCCAACCACCGTATGTGCGGAGTAGTTGCTGACGTCACTGGGGCGACGGGAGCTCGGCTGATAATCTAAGGGATTAGTTCAACTCGTAACACTGGAAGGCGGTTGGGTCAATACGACCTGTCAGTCCAGATTGATAAAATAGAATTTAAAAATTGTAAAATCGTCAAATTATTATAATTAGTTAGTTTAAAGCTCCATAGCCACAACAAAAGCGATCTCAAGAGAGCGGAAAGAGGGGACCATTTAGAATGGATGGTAAGGAACGTGATATCTATGTACAGGTGTGTTCTCATACATTCTTCCCTGTACATAGAAACACCAGCTTAAGAAGGGTGATGATGAAATGATGAACAGCAATCAGCGAAGAATGCTTGAAAATGAAAAGAAGCAAAGTGGGCACGAATGATAGAAACCCCGAAAGCCTAGCTAGAGTAGGTGTACCTTAACTGTGTTCCTCCCAGGGATGTTGGTCCTCACAGCATAGACAAAACTAACTAACCCAACCACGCTGTCTGTGATCCATTTTATAGCTGGCTTTTGAGGGGTATCCTAAGCCCCTCGGAATCCATTTTACCGAAGCTGGTAGTTGTGATTTGAAGTTTCGAAACTGCTCAATTTTACTCATCCGTTCATTGAGTGAACACCCCTGCATGGCAGCCTGTGCACTGCACCTCTAATGATAATAATACCGAATCAAGACAATTGTGAAAAATAAATACTGGCAATAGGTACAGCGTCATCATATTTTTGCTCAAAGTTATAACTGAAACATTGAAATGGAAAATTACAAGAATATATTTTACTTCAGGCATATACTAACCTTACGACCGTTTTATCGTTTGTAAAATTGCATTTATTTTCCTAAATGAAGAATATTTTTATTTCACGATTTATTTTTGATGTAAATAAAAACGAACAGAATTCATTCTGAAATGAAGTTTATGTATGAACGTGCTAACAAATTATAAGGCCCATGTCTTACAGGTTCACGTTTCGAGCACTAGCGGCTCAGGTAGGAAAAAAATAACACAAAACGTTATATTTTTAAGCTTAGTGTTTGCTGTCAGTCAAAACGGTCTGCAGTCCGGCGAACGCAGCTCCTAGATGCGGTGACAGCAAAAAAAATTATTTTTACGCATTCCTTAATTCAAGCATTTTATTTTTACACAACTTTTCATTCATCAGAGCTTATTAATTTTTTCTCGGTTTTCTTATACTGACACGCGGCGACAGCTGCTCTCGTTAGAATGAATATTTCTGGCTGAACAAACTCTTCTTGCCGAGTCGCTTTGTGAAACAGACAGCCGTACACTACCGAATAGAACAAGAAATAAAGCTGAATTTACCATTTCCACAATTGGGGAAAGTGGACGTTAGGTACACAAATAAACAAAATTTTATTCCGCTATACACAATTAGTGAGAAAATTTTCGACTTGTTCCCGACCAGCGACAACTCGATTAAGGGAACTGCTCGACAGTTCCGCCATTTCGACGTTTCTCTGTAACTTTTCTCCTCTTCATGTACACAAAAAAAGCCCAACATTTCTTGTGTTATCAAGAAGCTTGCTTTTTCTACAGTTCGCCTCGAGACCACCGAAAGATGCGGGACTGGTCAAAATGAACGTCAAATGTTGGACGGAGGACCGCCTTTTGGCAAAACTGCCAAGAATAACGCGACTTTGAAGTCAGCTCTCTTGAAAAAATCATATTTGCATCGTTCAGACCGCCATATTTCTTAAAGATATCATAGATGCCCAGAGTCACGGCAAGAATACCGAGGACTTTACCCTGATGCCAATTGCTGTGCGGGCCTGGCAGACCGGGACGCGATTCGTTCTGGTGCATAGCCCGGTGCCGGCACGGAGTAACGGCACCGTGAGGCAACGCGTCTTCCGCACATGTCGTATACTTCTTGAGACGAACTGTAATTTTTATATCCGGAAATGTATCGCCCTTATAAAGATTTCAGTTTAATTTTTAGCATGATAATACTGTCGCTTATAAATTAGTTATCAAGTGCGTATCTGCTTATATTATCCACTTATAGATTAGTTATCAAGTGCGTATCTGCTTATATTAATCGCATGATATTAGTTAATGAACGCCAATTCTTGAGTTATGAATGTGGTGGATTATATTTCCATGAAAATACTCCTTCCTTAATATGAAAAACTGGTTATCATGTCCCGTGAACAACTTTTCCACTTCACCTTTATGTTCACACGTACTGATCCATTCGTCTTCACAGATACGTGGTTTTCCAATGTTTACGAGAAAGCAATAAACAATCATACGAAAGGAGCTCAGCTCCACACTGAGTTTTATAAACTATACATCAGCAAATTATTTCCTTTGAACCATCAGCGTAGTCTTATAGAAACTATCGCTTCTGAACTCTATTTAAATTATAAAATATTTTCTAACTACATGCAACGCGGCTCAAAATAGCCAGACGTGTCCCTCGGAAGCGCCGGAAAAAATGCAGAACACTAATTCTTAAAGTCGGAAATTATCCGGTATAAGATCCGTCGTGGCTATTTGTTCACCCAGATTTGCGTGAAAAATCTTAAGCTCCTGTTTACCACACGAATATTTTGCGTCAGCCAAATGTCAGCAGATTTTGGACAGCAATGAGCACTCGCACACCAACCAGCAGCTCTGCCTCCTTTGTACTTGCGATGAGGAATAAAATTCGTCGGTCTCGTGAATTTATGCACTAGAACTCGCCAACCTTGTAAATTAAGGTCTTTCACTGTAGTAATTGTTGCTGTATTCACCAGTGTAAATCCACTGACTATTATCTCTAAACTTTTTAAAGTTAATAAAAAATACCTAAAGATACTTACGTACCTTGATAAGTTTCTAAAGTAGGAGAGCTGAGTACATTAATAAATTCAGTGAATAAAAATTAAGATGGAGATTGGCAGTATGGAGACACCCAGTATCAGGGATCAGCATCGGCTATCATTTGAATGTGTTGAGTCAGTGTTTGTAAAGTCTAAGTTTGAAATGGCGCCATGATTCTCGATTTTGACTGTATTGTTGCGCGGAAAATTTCAGATATCAATGCGCTTTTAACTTCATCACATTTCCAAATTGATTCGAAACGATGCATCCTCTCTATGAATGGTTCATGTGAAGATAGAGATAGAAAGCGAGAGCATCAAATTTCTAACTAATCTCCACTCATGAGCACCATCCATCGCGTACATAAATCTTGAAAGTATTGCTACAAGAGACCAAATTCTATAAATTTCAAATAACCATACAACTAGGACCAGCAATAACCTAACTCAATCTTAAATAACAAAATTTTCAAATGAACGAAAAGTTGCGTAAACAGTCGCTCATATTTCATGCGACCGTGAGCACATTCCCCCAGTTTTGAATGAAACAACAAAACAGTCTGAAACTAAACTACACTTATCGAAATGCAGTGAATTCGGTACAGTAGTCTTTGTAGAGTTAACCCTGAGGTGTTTTGTGCCTCCAATTTCTATCAAGCTGACTTCACGTTTACGGGATTTCTCAAGTTATTATTTATGAAGCCTCTGTATGAGTACTGCAGGGTTGGGGCCAACGTGCCCTTAGCCGTAAAACTCCACACATTTTCCCTATCAGAAACACTCGCAGGAGGCTGCCGCCCTGGTCCATGAAGCTCGAGGCCTACCTACTCACGCAGTACACGCTAACTTATCTCTCCAATTTACGCACACAATTTTGGCCTCGGGAAGAGCTCCAAGCCTAGACCGCTTGGAAAAAATTCGTTCGCCAGGCTCGATACAACGGCACAACGGGTGTCACTTTTGAGGCATAAAGTGGAGGAGTGAAGCGAAGCAGCGACAGGCTTGCGCAAAAAAATAGTTTTAGGCATTAGGTGATCAGAAAATGAAAAAATGATCTTTACGTTGAAATTTAAAAAGTGCCGAAAAAAGTGCAGTTTCCGACTACATATAACCGGGCAATTTACGGTGACGCTATTACCTAATTATACCAATTCTACTTGTGCACTTGAGCTTCACAGTATATTCGTACATTAGAAAAACTATCAATCATTCTAAAATGTCAGATACACGCAGGAAAACCTATTACAAAGCATAAAAAAGCAGTGCGACGCCTTGGACGGCAATCCCACAACACGCACCATTATCGGTGTCGTCGAGTCTTGATAGCTGCAACAAATGATATGATGCAGTAACGAAGGTTTCAGTCCCAAGCTCCAAGCTATGACTGTGTTGATTTAGTTAATAACTGTTAAATAGCGATCGGAAATGAAGTGCGCTGAAACTTCTACCCCGATGTTTCGCAGAGCAAATAGAGCATACATGTTATACTTAGGAACCGATATCCCTTCGCATCAATATGTTTCACCAGCGGACTAGAAAGCGTTGCTCGTTGCAATTTGAATTCTTGCCTCGAAAAATGACTGTAACGCTCCACTGAGTATCATGATACATTACGCGCTGGCAATTTGCAATCCGATTTAAGGTATTGCGAGTGTTGGCAAGCCAAGATTAAGCGCTGTTCCCATCGGCGTGACAAGGAAACTATGCATTTCCGTCGCAGTTATTGGTATTCCGAGAGGAAAATTCCAGCACACAACATTACTGGACTGGCAGGGACGAAGATGGAATGTGGCTTCCTTGGCGTTGCAGCTAAAGTGAATGTGCCACTGAAAACTTCTCAGAAAAAGACACGTACAAGAATGCGAGAGAAGAAGCACAAAAATTACAAGTAAATACGTTCACAACACGAAGAGTTTGGAAGTGATGAGAAAACAAACTTCTAGGTTTGACTGCATTAATTCTCAATTCTTACTGCAGTAAAAAAATGGCTACCTCAGAATGATAACGAAGGACATCGTACAACCAAGAAAATACGAAACGATTGAAAACATTATTAGAGTAAAAGCTATACATATACAGATTGGGAACATCCGAAGATGAACTACAACAGAAAATAGAAACGGACAAATGCCATTATTCAAGCTTAATGCGTACCAAAGGTACGACTGTGCAAGACGAATGCCATTATTAAACCTTAATGAGTAACTATGATACGACTGTGCAAGACAAATGCCACTATTTAAGCTAAACGTGTAATTATGATACGACTGTGCAGAACAAATGCCACTATTTAATCTAAACGTGTAATTATGATATGACTGTGCAAGACAAATGCCACTATTTAATTTAAACGTGTAATTATGATACGAATGTGCAGGACAAATGCCACACACAATTTAAGCTAAACGTGTAATTATGACACGACTGTGCAGGACAAATGCCTCTATTTAATCTAAACGTGTAATCATGACACGACTGTGCAGGATAAGTGCCACTATTTAAGAGAAAATTCATAGATGTGCTCCTGGCTCACTGCCTGCTGCTAGGAGTGGGGGCGCTCTCACGTCAAGTATCGGTTATTTTCACAAAAGGAAGTCTTGAAATGTCAGACCGAGGAAATGACATGGCCTCCACCATCTCAGCGGCGCAAAATTTCGGTAACTTGGAAGGACAAAGTTATCGAAACTCTCGCCTTAGGCAGGATGAATCGTGTCGCATATATGTGCAGTGATGTCTGGGCCCTCATGCAATTTTGCTAATATTTTACGTCCTACGTGATTATAGAAAAGGTTTTCAAATATCATTATCATTCTCGTTATTATTATTAGTTAGTTTAAAGCTCCCTAGGGACACCAAAGGCGATCTCAAGAGAGCAGAAAGACACTATCATTTAGCATGGACTTTAGAAAACGGGGAACCTATACACAGGTGTGTTTTCGCACCACAAGATTTACTGCGCATAGAAACAGCAAGTTAAGAAGGAAGAGGAAGAAAAGATGAAGAGATAGTGAAGAAGGTATGAAAATTGGAAGAAGCAAAGTGGGCACAAAAACATAGCCCCCCAAGGCTTATCTGTAGGAATAGCTGCAGTACCCAACAATGGACCCCTGAAGACGCCAGGCTCCACAGCATAGGATAAACAAACCTAACTAATCAGCACAGACCCTCAGACCTATTCTTTGCCTCCTGAGGGGTCAGCCATCTTGTTCGAGGCCTTTGGTTTTCTTTATTTGTTCATTTATGCAGTATATAATAAAACCATCATTTAAGTAAATAGGTGATGTCCAGGGTTAATATTTCCAGTAAATTTTAATATTCAACGGCAAGTTTTATAGTTTTATTACCCAAGCTTTCGCTCTCTTAGCGAAGAGCGTCGCAAAAGGAAAAAGTTACGCGAAACTTTGAACTTACGAATATGCAGGAGACTAGTAAAGGCATACCATTTTGAATGATGGCACATTTACACAAATCGGGAATATACTGATCAAAGACTTTCACACGCCTCAATTTCGTAGGGATTCATTTATTATAGATTGATACAGGGTGAGGGAATTAAATAGACAGATAAAAAGCATTTTCATTACATGAAGTATAAAATGATTGTAGGAATTCTCAGGATCTGGTGGAAGAATTTGTCGTAAAAACTTCGAGGTTTTCGAAATTCATTAGGTGGCCTGTATGCTGGACACCATTTCAACATAATATATCCCTTTGAATTTGAACATAATACATTTACTTTACTTAATAAGATTGCAGTGATTAATGAAACGATATTTAGTACCCAATGAACTATATTGATTTATTTTTATTTGATTAGTTAGTTTACAAATTCCTAGCCACATGAAAGCCAGCAGAAAGTAGTTGACAAGATGTGCCAGTTAAACTGACGTATATGTTTAAAATGTTCATTACAAAATGGTTCTTTCCAACCAGTCCTCTCTAACTGGAGCTCATTTTTCGCTTTTTTTGCTTCGTTGCTTCAGTTTTGCTTTTTGACTCGTGTAGGATCTCGGTGGAGCGCCGGAAGACTTGTTTTCCTGTCCAAATACTGTGAGCATCCGAAAAATAGTAAGAAAAAGATGTAAAAACTAGGGCTGTGCATATACCAATCTCGTATCCATGATACCGTCCAAATATTTTACGTATGTTCTAATATTACAAAACTTTTAGAAGTCCCGTTTCAGCCTCTCATAATTTTACTCCGTTTTCTACGAAATATTCAAAGCAAAAAAAAAAAGTAATTAATTCACTGTAGTGCCAATGATTATTATTATTGTTGGGGTTAGACGCAATGCACCGGCCTCATCTATTGCCTATGGCCTATCCTATGCCCCCTGAGGGGTAGTGCCAATGAACCGAAACCTTGATACGATTGAAAAACCGTTATTTAATTAAGGAAAAGTGTGTTTTGAGTTTCTGCCCAGTGATATTACTAAAACAAGTTTGCACAGTTGAAAACAATCAAGCAAGCAAGTTTGATGATCAGAATTTTAGCGTTATATAGAGAGATGGATAAATGTTATTTTCCCCAGTGCAGCACGTGATGGAACACATATGGTCCTCATCGTAACCATTGAATTATAATTGTTGTTGTTACAGGTAATATATACACTGTATATATACACTTAAAGCACTGTAATATATACACTGTCATTGAAAGAGCGAAAAGAAGGAACCATTTAGTATGGACTCTCGTCGAGAACGGAGAATTATGTACAAGATACCTTCCCACTCATGATCCCGCGCGCATAAAAACAGCAAGTTAAGAATGAAGGGCAAGAAAAAAATTGACGGCAAAGAAGGTGTGAAAATCGAAAGAAGCAAATCGGGAACCATCAATACACGTACCGAAGGTCTATCGGTAGCTGAGGCGTGCAAGATTTGAAATAAACTATTCAAAACTAAGCTATGACAAAAATATTTTTCTATCTAATAATACATCTAATTTACTTCAGACTAAATTGATTTATGAAACGACATTCAGTATCTAACAAACGACGAATAATTACTTTCCTTTAATTAGTTAGTTTAAAGCTCCATGGCCACATGAAATGGGATTTCAAGCGAGCGAAAAGAAGATACCATTCAGTAAGGGCTTCAGAGAAGTTGAATCTATGTACGCTGGGGTTTCCACGTAAGATTCCCTGTGCATAGAAAAAAACAGTAAAGAAAAAGAGAAATAAAAGAGAAAGAATAACCCGCAAAGACGGCATTAAAGTTTGAAAAAGCAAAATGGGCATGGAAGATAGGAGTCCCGAAGGCCTAGCTATAGCTGAGGTAAGCTAACAGTACCCCTCCCCCCCCCTGGGAACACCAGCCCCCATAGCATAGAGTAGACCAACCTACCCCAAGTGACCCAACCAACGACACTGCTGCACATTTCCTTAACTTAATATTCTACCATGAAATACTGATAAGGGGAATGCATAGCCCAACCAATCTACCAACCCACTAACAAATTGTATTTTAATATATAATGGAATAATTTATACAGCTCGTACGTAATTAGGGTGTCTGGAAGCTTTAAATATGGTTGCCAGAGATAAATGAGTAAATGTTGAATTTAACTTTGTTCCTGCCCTCATACTTAAGACTGCTTTGGTGTCTCACATGCATCATTTCGGTGATTAATTCAGGAGGTCACATGTTTACAAAGAAAAACGTTATAATTTATGAACAAATGAACTAATGCATATCGTAATCAATATGCGCAGCCGGTCATAATTTAAATGTTTACCCAAAGAATCTCTCAAAAAATTTGCATTTAACTTAAGAGTTTTTGTCCATTTCAGCGCGAAGTAATAACTTGGGACTGAAACATGAGTTACGTCCAGCCAATCGGTTACTGAATTTGTAATCCACTAGCCTCAATTTAATTGCATGGAAAAAAGCAAAAAAATTGAGAATAATAAATGGTACTCCAGGGCGATGACCGATTTTCATTGCGCATGCCCCCTTGTGCACGAAAACTTGACCTAAACTCTAATTACAACGCGCCTACGTATCATCATTTCAATATATTTACTTCATGAATTAACACGTTGGCCGCGATGTGCGCCATATTGGTACAATAACGAAAGCGCTAACATATATGAATACAAATTTTTAAGTTTTCAGAAAATTTATGTTCATTACTCGAATAAGCTGATTTAAATTAGAAGGAAAATGAATAAGATAACAAAATTTTTGAAAACAAAATCCTTCATTTTTGAATTCATCACGGAGATATTTATCGACGTGAAATTTTACCTGTGTGGAAAAATCGCCGCCAACGTGTTAAAACTATATTTTTTCTTTTTAACTGATAAAAAAAAAGCTGAATACTAGAACTTTGCTTTTGCAGTCAGGTCACTACATTTTCAAGCTTACTCTACTTCCATTCAAACCCAATCTTGAATATCATGAAGGCATAGCCCAAAAGCAAGGTTCTATAAGAATAATAACCATTTTCTGTGTTGCAGTACGAGGCTTTAGGAAATAACACTTCATTGCCAGGAAAAAATAAAAAGAGTGAAACATACGGCGAGTAAAATACAAATACAAAGAAATGTTACGCAGTGTTATTTGCCAGTGGAAATGCAGCAGAGTTTTAAGACGGCCCTTTCAGCGTTAGGAGCCCGTGCGAGGACTGGCAGAGTCTCAGGGTCCGGCGGGGCCAAGTCGAACGGGAAGAAAAATATTTCCTTGACAAATTTAATGAAACTTGTACATTTCATTCTATGTAATGAGTATGTTATTCATTACTAATACTAGTATTCTCTGATGATCACTGTTTCTGAATTTTTTGTTCCAGGCAATTTTTAAAGAAAAACGTGTCAACGAAATGCACTGAAACGTTCATACTCGTTGCTTCAATATGCATCTTTTCGGGTTGCCCCTCCCTCACTCCCACACGTAAAGATAGAATTATATTTACATTCATGCATTTATGTTTTATTTGAAACACTACACGAGTGAGTAAAAAACTCTGAAAATTACTTCCAGCAAAGGGGAAGTTTTGCCAAGGTCAATAGCTCTTCGAATTCAATTTCACGTGCCTATGTCAAGTGTAACAATTTTATTGATCCCTGTAATAAATTCGAATTTTTAAAAGATACCAACACCGATTACCCGTCATGTTCAGTAGCACGTTGTGTTAACATATTCCTGACAGACATCTACGAAGGTTGTCTGGTGCAGCAAGCCGTGCAGTAAACATAATGCATAATTCTTTTCTTTTGGTACCAACTCTAAGAAGTCGAAAAAAGAGCTGTTGAATCTATTGATCAGATTTACGCGTACGCTTAGTTATCAAAAACAACTAAGGTCCCTTTTTTTTCCATTTCAAGGGAACTCTGCCGAATGGACGGTCGTTCCTCGTACGTAGTTTCAGCCTCGCCCACTGCACATCGGAGCATGTGGGTTCAGCCCACCGAGCACTTCTCGTGCCAGTTGCAGAGCAGTTATAGCATGAGAAATGACTTTGGGTCTGCCACACACGCTCATCCGAATTGCATCAGGCAGGATTGTTCCACAAACAGTTGTACGCAAAATTATACTACCGATAAATTAACATTTTTTGCAACGACTACACTACAAATGACCTAGATCACTGAAAATTTAGATTCGAATTACTGTATATCCATAAAATTAAAACATCTCACAGTGATATTTACACTGTTCATCCTCTGAAAATAGTTATTCAATAATTTTATAGCATTCTATATTTACGTAAAGTAGCATTCTATACTTACGTAAAGTAGCATCATATATGTATATATATATATATATATATATATATTAGTTTATATCATTGCATTTTCAAGATGTGTAAAACAATGAGCCTATGCTCGAAACGTCCAAGTCAAATGTTTTTTATGTACTTGTTCTCCTTCCCGTCTATTTTCAAACAAAGTCATGGTTACAACATCAGTAGAAGTACGGAGCTTGATTGACCTTCCAATTTGAGCTTCAATTTCTGAAGTTGATCCAGTCATCGCACGATGCTTCAGATGACTACAATAGGAACATAAGTTTCTTACTCGAGAATCCCTAAATAATTTACACCATTTGCGAGAACAAGCTTCCGTCTACCCAAACAACCTGTATCAAAGAAAACAATAATATTTTAAATGCATCAAATTCCATCTGCGCATTAATAAAACAATACATGTAGAAAGGAAATTCTACTAAAGAATGTGAGGGCAGGGTAGGGAGAGCTAGTGCCCCAGCAGAGCGAGGGCACTCAGGGCACCTTTAATGGAGGCTGCCATGCCCAGCTAAGCGACAGCGCCTGAACACGGCTCCAGCCCTCCGTAGATTTCATAACAACCTCTTGTTTTTAGAGGAAGAGAAAGAAGAAGCTATTACTGTTCTCAAATATGGACAAAGCCAGCAATATTTTGGTAGCTTTCTGATTGAACAAACCGGTGCGAAAAATAGATGAAACTGATATGAATTTACTGACAATTTAGAGAGCAAAGATACGATAGTTGAGAGAACCCAGTTTTTGCTGCACCGCGCACAGCTCCAGAAAGAGATACACTTAGTAGTAGAAAAATAGCTACATTGTGGTTAAGAATGTCTTCAGAACCTTCGATTGATGAAATTGACGGTTGGAAATATAATTAGAAGTATTATTTCACTCAGAAAGACGAACCAGTGTTTCTCTTTAAAGATGTTACGTGACCTGTGATATTTGATGCAAGACTGCTGCGCTATTTGTTCAAAGTTCAAACGGCGATTTGAGCTGCAAAATGTTCCACTGTTTCTCTCGTTAAAAAAATAAACTTTGAGACGAAAACTATGTAAACCTCAAATGAAAATCCGGTGATGATTCCCGATGAAATGGAACTGTAACTCTAGATTTTCCAACTCCCAAGCCAGACGTTTCGAGGGACCCTGGATCCCCTCAAGTAACTTTGCCAATAAAATAAAACTCCGCAGTCTAAAACCCGCTTCAGAGCACAGCTCTCGGATAACGGAATAGAATGTCATCTTCATGGCTAATTTTCTCGCCAACTTTCGGAAAAAAATAACGAAGTGGCCGCAGAGTCCGACTAACTTCTAAGGGTTTCGGCGAAAGCACGCCCGGGGGACCTAGGTGTCGGGATCGTGATCGCTGCTCTGGCAACATAAACAAGAGGGTAGAGTGTCCGGCCGGGTACGAGGGACCCATTACACTGCGGTTGCGTTTTGAGTAGCGAATTATTAGCTCTCTTACTCCCTGGCTTGGCCAAGTGAAACGTGCATTTAGACTGTTGAAATGAACTGAAAGTCGTACGTATACGAAAACATTCAGAATTGGACTGCGAGTGTAGCCTTCAGAGGTCTTGAAAATACAGAAGGTAAAGCTGGAATAGCATTATCTAAAATATTGACCGCAATTATTGGGGAATCGGAAATATCGTTGATCCAAATGCCTGTCTGTATGGCTAGAGTGGCGCAACCGCGAAAATGTGCACAGTAATCTGTCCACTGTAGTGAAGGAAGTTAAGGAAGACTGCAGCATGGTAAGATTTCAAATTCATTAACATATCTGAAAACGAATTCAGGCGTTTTCTACATCTAGTCTTCTCTCTACAAGACATCGAACAAAAACGAGGTGTAAGACACGAAGTCGTGGAAAATTACTACGAAACCTTAAGAGCAAAGACCTATGAAAAGTATTCAAGCGTGTTAAAAGAAGGACTGAATACGCGGAAGCTTTATGACTGGAGCTCTTCAACATTTGATCAACCACGTTACTCAGCATGGAAATGAAAAGGCTGAAAAACTTGAAAGCAAATAGGCGAGAAAAAAGCGGGACACCGTCTCATGCGGTGAAATATTCTGACGAAAGAAGTTTCAACGAGCACATCCTTGCCGGTCGGCGAGCTTACATTCCGACCAGGAAGTCAGAAAAATTGTATCCAGGATTGCAATGGTTAACAGATCACCTCAAATCAGGTGCTGGAAGGCGATTGGCAAACTACTTGAACCAGTGAAGTCCGCTGTCGAGGAAGGAGCGTTTTGAACAGGGAATGGGAGGGAAGAATTGGGAAGGATGGCAAAAGAAGCTTCATAATTTTATCTTTTCTTCAAATACGAGATCATTACAATCAGCCTTTTTTTAAAACTTATAGTGCTTGGAGCTATTTCCAAGAAGTAGAGAGGAATGGGGCGCATTCTTTCACTTCTCAAGTCGTTTACTCTCAACAGAAATGAGCATTAAAAAGTGAGGCAAAACCGTAGTAATTGCTAGTAGTGGAGAAAATTTTTTCAACGTAATTCAGGTATTGGATTCAGATTTTTTCGTTTTTTAGCGTTTTAAGCCATACTTCTCAAATGCAACGTCTCAAACTCAGAATACGTCCAAATAGTCTTGTTGGACATGCGTGTAAATGGTGTCGATGGATTTTTATTCACTCTACGGTTAATAGCAATACTTAACATAAAAAAAAAAATGTTAACAAAAATAAGAATGCTAATGAAATGTTAGTGACATTCCATGAGGCATAAGAAGTACCGAAACATAATTAAAGGAAATGAAAGTAACGTTTACACGAGAATTCTGCACGCAGGGCTGAACTGCTGGACCGAAGAGCTCAAGAGTCTACAACCAATGTAAATGCGGGGAAATTGAATTTTGGAATCGAGTTCAGTTAATCGGATTCCAATCAGAAAGTGGGAAATTTTGCCTCACATTACGTGTCCTTCGCGGATGCAGTCTTGATTTTATTTTGGGCAAAAAAGGATGCGCAACTACAAACGGTTTAGAGTGATTTAAAAACACTTATTGGGCATAGAGCGATTGATGTCTTTCGAGTGAGTTACAATAAAAGAACATTTGAAGCAGGGCAAATGTTACCGAATAGGCCATAATTTAACTCTTTTTAGAGGATGAAGAAGACTCTGGAGAATCAGGGTAAGTTTTTTCGTACAAAGTGAATTCATTCAATCCTAGCAGACCTCCGCTGATGGGATAATTACCCTAGGGCCTTGAAGTTGAGGTCAACTGGTTCCCCTGCGCTCACAGTCGTCTATCACGGCCCTGCTCACGACATCTGATGCAACTAGAGCGAAGTAAATCACAGGAGGGGAACACAAAAGAGAGGCGGTGCAACAAAAGTATTAGTTGTGTTCAACGCTCGCTTGAAACAGGCTTGTTACAGTTTTTTTGTCCCGCACGTCACGACAGGAATAGAAGTTAAATAGCAACTCGCAAAATGATAATCCCGTACGCATGACATTTCAACAATCTACGTACGGAAATAATGCTGTCGAATTAATGCGAGCTCACATTAGTCATGTACAAGTTAAATGCAAATAGAGCACGTATGAGAGGCATACTAAGTCATAATATCCATTTGATAAATCCTGAGGCCAAAAATGAACTGAAATACATCCATTTTACTCGTCACAATGCAGGGTTCGATTTTTAAGACTGGTCATTTTTTTAACACAAAAAAAAGCACGGCTGGCGTAAATAATGTAGCTCCTAAAATAAATGATCCTACAACAGCTTCGTACTTCACGTATCTACTTTCATTCAGACCAAGCCACACAATTAAGGGACACCGTAAGTTCCTTTCGGTTGAATAAAGAGTCAGCGCACAGACGCAACGTAGATTAATGCGATTTCAAAATCGTCAAGAAATGGCCTGTTTTATTTTTCGTAGCAAGTTCATTCATAGTGTACAATTTTCAATGAATGTATTGTTTTATCTGGCGGTGAATGTGAAACTTCTTTAAAAAAAAGCCCGTTTTTTTTAAAGGGCTCTATAACGCACTGATTGCCGTAGTAATCTCGCACCTGATAAGTAAGAGTTCGACTCTCAGCCAAGGCACTGGTTTTCACAGATTCACGGGGTGCTTCCCTTGGAAAAGGAAGCTTAAGCCTCACGTTCCTTTTCTCGTTGGTAGTTGTAAGGCATTGAAAACCTCACGATTAAACACGTTGGAATTAATAAAAGTACTCTCTTTTGCCAAGGTTCACTGCTGACTAATGTTTTCGGCTTGTTTTGAAACGTTCATTAATAACGAAGTTCTGCTCATTGCCTTTCAGCTCTAATTTGCCATTTTTTATGGCAGTTTAATGTTAAGGAATTCATAAGATACATGTGAAGGGAAGTGTGGCCCGAAATGAACGCGGCTTTGAACTTATCATCTGAGATTCATCGTAGCTCAATAACTGGTAAGAGGAGTCGAGGTTGGAATCTCAGGACCAAACTACACGTCAAACAGCAAACTGCGTTAAAAACTACTAAAGAAAAACCTATGAATTTTCATTCTTTTCACCCTCAACGTTGGTGATTTTCCAAGATAAATAAAGTTTACATCTTTCGAGTCCCGACTCCACGAATCCAGTTCTTATTTTACATTGATGGCCTCACACCAGAGCAAGATTTACGTCACAAACTTTGGATTTGCCTGAATTTAACCGAAAACTTTCTTGGTAGGTGGAACCAATGTCACAGAGGTAGCAAATGCCTAAATATTTTTCAGTGCATGTTCAAATTTTTTTATATCTCCCGATAAGAAATGAATTTAAAAACTTCAATAAACGTCTCAGAATTGCCTGAAACGATTAAAATCGGGAATAGGTTTCGCATATTAAACACGAAACTTGAGCTAAATGCAAGTTTTACATTCCTTTGCTGAAGCTAAATTGAAATCACTCATAAAAAACTGCCGGGTTTTGAGCGCCGAGTTAATTTTTGCAGTTGCAGGTTTTCAGGATACCCTAAAACAGGGCGCAACTCCCCAACTTGGGCAACAAAAAATTCTAATGAAAGCACCTGTTCAAAAGAGCCCCGTTATTGACACCATATGCGTCTCAAAATAGAGGCGCCCTCGACAAAAATATTGCGAGGGGCTTCGTGTAACAAGGGAACCTGCCAATAACACATGTCGCGCCAATGGTCTATTGAGAGAGACCGAAAGAAAATTTGCGTTCATATTTCCAGGGAAAGTTATTCAATGAGTGATAAAAATAGGATTGATGGCGAAGAGTGGACGCTCAGCATCACAAATCGAACCATAATCGTAAGAAAAATGATTTCGGGTGCGTGAGGTGCGATTAGTAATGTGAACTAGCTGTGAAATAATTTATATTCGTAAGATAAATTGTAGGGCCACACGAGAGAAGGAAAATATAATTTCATCATACGACAAGAAGGACGAACATTTATATCATAGAATATTTTTACAATTCTCTGAAAATTCAGAAACTGTCCGATGCCAAAAATATTTTCTGTCCTAAAATTCTAATAATGTCAAATGGGCATTCCACTCACACATATTCATTACTTTCAAAAAGATTCACGCATTCAAGAAAGTGAGAGCATCATTCTGCCCATAACATTTCCTATGGCGACAGAATACGCCAACCGTCAATATTATCTTTTACGTCGATATAAAAAAACAGCAAAGACTCTTGGGAAATCTTTCCATATAGCGAGTGGGCAACACACGATGCAGTATCACTACACATACACGTACAGCTCCACATCAAGCGTTTCTACGCGCGCAATAACAAACTCAAGCCTCGGATAATTCGAGAAAATAATTACCTTCCTTGAGATGAGAGAAAAGGAAATTCTTCGTTTCTCTAATGGCCCAAAGTCGGTGCTGAGTGCCTCGGCATTACTTTCTTTACCACCCCAAGTATTTTTGCAGGAAAAAAGCAAATCTGCTAAAGAAGTCTCATGATATCCGCGCAGGCAAATAAGGTTTACGGATCTAAGAAGTGCCCATTGCCTCTGTACGGAACGAGGAGCAAAAAGTTCTTCCAAATGAGACGCAGGTTTTGGACCTGGAGAGCGTCGTTGAAAAAGCTGGCTGGCTGGCTTGCTCAGACGCAGTTATTCTATAACCTTTAAGAATTATCGACGTAGGGTCAGAATGGAGCCGTGCCCGTGAAAGACATGTTGAACAGCTAAAATAGACTAAGGCTTTAAGGCTGCGTTACATTAATGAACTTCCACATTGCAGTATTATTTCATCACCAACTTGAAAATTTTGTTTATTGAATGCTTTCAATATTCTCACATCAGATCTTAAAGGATTCAAGTTTCAAAAAGGTATACAGTACTGACGAAGTAAGGATCACCAAGAGCGTTTTCTGTTGCATTATAGGACGATGTGGTCCGCAATAGCCCGTACAACGTGGAGGCAGAAAAATTACGTTTTGGTCGGTTCCCTCACCTCTGATCGCAGACACAAAAAATAACAGAAAATGATTCACATTTTTAGCGATACATTTTGCAAAAATATTATAATTTACAAAAAGTTATAGTGGTGATAGTAAAATATAAAAGAAACGAAACCTAAAACGCCACTCCCCAAAAATGGGGTGAAAAACACGCTCACCTTCCCATGCTAAGTGAGAGAGAATGAGAAGAGGCAAGCAAGTCCAAAAATGGAACCCAAAATAGATTTCTGCAAGAAGCTTCACTCATTTCGCCTCGAGAAGCAAGGAGTCTTTGAGACGCTGATTCTTCAAAGCATGGTAGCATTAAAAACATGCGTTTTACATGTGTGAACTTATCCCTTACTTGTTGATGATCTGTGTGTATGCATTATACTATTGAAAAATCATCATGGTGATGTACACGCTTGACGCCTCCTTCCTGATTCACTTGAACTAGAGCTACTGGAGCACTATTGGACCACACACGGAGTGCTCTGCAACACTTACCTCCCCAAATTCTTTTAACCCTCATGCCCTGTATTTTGACTTTGATTTGTAAATAAATTTAGCTACAATAATTCTTTAAAATGGTTTCACGAGGATAATTACATGGAAAACCACAAAAAAAACGTCAAGATAAATGAGCGATATGCGGTATCGATGCACTTACGGCAGTTTTTGGTACTGTCGTTTGTTTTGTCAAGAGGACATACATGACCCCCCCAGAGCATAAAAGGTTGAGAGACTTACCACTGAGAAGCATGGCATGTTCGGACGTACCTCTTTGCTGGGGCACAGCACGAGCACGAAGAGGCGGACCTGCTTGCTGGTCCGGCCCATGTTGGCCGCGGTTTTGAGGCGAGCAATAGCGACGTGCCGCCGGTTCAAGGAGGGTAGATTTCCGCTGAAGGAGGGAACGAAAAAGTTTAGTTATTGATAGAATTAGGTTGTACTTGTGTGTGTAACTTAAACACAGTTTCTCTTTGCCTGTTTCTGTAATGTGGTTAAGTCTTCGGGAGTTCGTTTAAAATATGTGTGAAGCAGAGCATTGGCGCACTTTGATGAAGTGTTGGAGGAAGATGAAGGTACAAAAAGTAATGGTTGTTTCACTGTGGGCCACGATAAACCCTGTCAATAAACACATGATGAATAATAAAGACTAACAAACACCTAAAAAATCAGAATAGAAGGCACACATGCCAGCGACGACGAGTGATCTTGACCTTGATGGAAGGTAAATACCATGATTATTAGTATTATTTTATTATTAGAGAGGAAATAGAAGGAACGATTTAGCGTGGACTATACAGGGTGCTGCAAACAAACCTCTTTTCAAACCAATTAGTCAAAAATTAATTAAGGATTAAAACTAAAATCGTAAATTCTGCAGCGAATTTAGCTTAAGGAAAGAGTCCTTGTGCGGAGAAGTTTTTGTAGTCTTGTCAAATTTTCAACAAAAATCCAAAAAATTAAACGTATAAAACCGTATTTTCATAAAGCATCTATTTTTAATAGTTTGTAAACTATACTGGTTTGAAAAGGATTTCTTTTTTTGCGTCGTTCTTTGAAGAAAGACGAATCTATGCACAAGGTGTGTACATCGAATCCTCTGCGCATAAAACCGGCAAAGTAAGAATGGAAAGAAAGAAAAGACAAAGAAGAGGTAGCTTAGAAGGTGTTGAAAATGAAAGGAGCAAAGTGGGGATAAAAAGTGGAAGTCCCGAAGGCCTATCTGTCGCTGCGGTAACCTCTCAGTACCTCCACCGGGTCGGCAGTCCCCATAGCACACGACTGACAAACCTAGCTTTACTGTCTTATGTCTCCCGAGGGGCCAAGAGGATAATGCTGGCCGGCTCCTCCAAAGAATGATATGGAAAAATTGTGAAGTTTGCCTAACTTTTAAAAAAATTACACATGTAATTTTTCCAAAAAATCTGTAATACTTAGCTCATTAAGCTTATTAAAAGTTTAAGAGAGTCACTTCTGGAAATGAAGCTCATTAGGACAGACACTAATAGCATAACGTTCCTTTAAAGAGACTTGTGATTCCTGCCTCTCTGTCAAGGAACGTCCACGCCCTGAAAGTGCGCTAAAATACCCTTCTCTCTAGCTCATCTCCTGTTGAGTGTGTGTTTTATGTATCGATATGTAACATCTTGTATTAATTACTGTTAAATTAATTCTACACGACTTCAAGGTTGGATTGCTTTCGCGATGTAATCTAATTGTCAAACGATAAGGAAAACCACAAAGCTCCCTCAAAAATACCTATACAAATGTTGTGAATCACTGGATGAAGTGCCTAGAAAGACGCTAGAAGAAACTGAAAGTGTAATAAACGAGTCAGAACTTCGCAAGTTCAATCCAAGGGCAAGTTTGTCGTCAGCATAAGCATTTCGCGGCGTACTTCATCAGTTGAAAACGTGCCCATTCGGGACATGGCCTCCTATCGATGCCGAGAGTCTCAACCTGCCGACAGTGCAGGTTTGCATTTCGCCGAGAATGCTCGTGTAATGGAATCTACACAAAACTAAAGCATACACTGTGCCAACATTCAGAGCTGCATTTCTGGTCCTCTCTCGCTGATACAAACGAGTCGTGAAAGCCTCCCTTATTGTCCAATGATTGACAGATCTATCGGAAGAACTCGGACCAGTCGAAGGGCTGCTCGCTCAGTCGTAGACGCACGTGAACGAAATTAGCAAACAGAGAGAGATTGGAGGAGCCGCAGTCCGGGCTCGCTTCGAACAGAATAACTGACGAGTTTCGGGAAACTTTGTTTCAGATAGTGGTGAAAGCTGCTCGTCGACAACTGTCAGAGATTTCAAATTCAGATAAAACCTTCAAACAGAAAAGAGCATTCCCATGAAATAGTGAAGAACTCGACTCGTGTGGCGCTAAGTAGCACACAGTGGAATTTGTTTGAAACGGCGTAGAAGATGACTCATTTGACAAATTATTACGAAAAATACCCATCGCAGGCGTGGATTAGCCGCGAGACCAGCCGCTTAACCTGGCCAACAAAATGAACACCATTACAAGAGCGCAACCCCTCTTAGTTGCCATCAAAGGCCCTCGTCACGAGCCCTGGTGTCTCTTCCGTAAGTGACGAGAGAGTTTCGCCGGCCACTCGCTGAGCCATCACTGGCGGTTAGCCCGCGCTTATAGCACCGACTGATGGCAGGTATAAGTGGACGCGTCGCTTCCGCGATTGGCGTTCTGTGGAGAAGTATATAGATCGATGATGTCCAAGCTGCTGGGTAGTTCGCCGTGACAGGTCGTAACCTTCATTTTAATGACTTCCACTTGAGATGGATGAGGTACACCAGAGTCCCGACTGGTACGAAATGCGAAAATTCAACTCGAATCAAGTGAGTTTAATTAAGCATACGTGCATAAAATACTTGAAATGGGTTCCTATTCCTATTGTAAAGCTACTGAACGGCGATGTGTGAGAAGAAAAGGGCGCAAAGTAGGCTTTGAAAGGTTAGGAAGAGTATTATGGTTTATGGATGAGACAAATTTTAGATGTATTCCAAAATGAACCATGAGCAACCAATACGACGATGCTCGACTCAGAAGGTGCTCGTGTTTTAAATGATTTTGTAAACTGAACAACGTCTAAACTATAAGGCATCTTGATAAAAGCAAAGACGTTTTAAAAATGCGGATTGCATTGAGATGAAGCCCAATCAACAGAACAATTGCAGCTTCGGTTTCGCTTCCCTCGTCTTCCTATGTGTACGAAATATCGTATCTGAAAATCTTCTTCGCATCCTCTACGTTGAAGGTCATATAGCGAGGCAGGCCGGCAACCTTTATCGCATTTATGATAAGTTGTTAGTTAAGAAGCTCCCTCGGAAAAGCTCGTCTGAAGTATGACACTGAAAAAAGTATTGAAAATTCTTCCACCGGTTCACTGGCCGGAGTTAGAGCACCCTGCGCCCTTGACCTTTATATTAGGGCATCGTGTGAGTAGTATATAGCTACCAGCTGTAGTGGTGTAGGACGCAGCGCTTCAGTGACTCAGACTATGGCGCAACAGAAGGAGCTCGTATTAATCTTCTGAACGACTTTGGTCTCGACTGAACGACAACCGGAATATATGTCTAGGTAAATGTGCTCGCCCAAATAATATGTCGTATTAGAACACGTTTCAATTTTCCGTATTTTATGCCCTCAGTTCGGAGGCCCATAAACTTCATTACCAAAGCTCGATACGTCGGGAAATTTTGCCGTTCATTAATTCGCATTTCAAATCGGGAGCGATGTTAATTGAACGAAATCATGGTAGAATATTTCGCAGCGTCAAAATAAAGAACTCGGTCATTCGAAAATGGCAATAAAAACTGCACTCCTACTCAACTCGCACAAAAAGATTCCTCAATGGAAAGAATACAAAGACGCATGGCGTCGAAGGCCCGCACGCAGCCATTTCAGTGCTGGCATAGCTCTGGACTCGCTTCATCTAATGCAACTGCAACAATTCGGGCGTTCGAGAGCGGAGCTTCACACGCGCCTCAAAAAAGCACACTGGACTAGCATCACCAGACATGAGAAAGATATTGAATGAAGTAACCCGGTGTCGATTTGAGCGCAACGCGACGTTAGTGCACGCGCAGATGCGTGGAAACATCCGAGATTGGCTGCCAAAACCACAGCTAAAATTATGGATAAAATTAGGAGCGTAAAAGTAAGAAGTATAACAATATCGACGTGACTTTGGTTTTGTGCTCACGTTTTATCCTTTTTCACACAACGGTCACCTTCAAACAGTGCCTAAAGCCCTACCCAATTGGACAGACACAGTTTTACGAGTAAGCCCCTCAAGAAAAATATACACATACACACAGGGTGCTTCAAAAAAGGAAATCCAGGATCATGGATACGCCGAACCGAGTTGGTAAGAAATGCCTTAAATCAAAGGCAATCTATCTATCTATATAATACTAAAACTCTGGTCGTCTTGCTTGCTTGAAACCGTGCACACGTTTTTCAGTCGGTTTTGAGATATTCGAAATTTATACTCTTCGTTTAATCCTGCATTGTGGATACCGACCTAACTGCATAGGGTATATTTCTGGATACGCTTTGATTTTGATTAAATTTTATTTGATCCAACGGGTCACGTGTCGTCTAGTAATTAATTGAATTTGGCCTTCCGTTTTTTTTAACCACCCTGTGAGTATAAATGTATACATATGGCTAAACAAAGTATAAAGATAAATCGCCGAACGCTGCTTTACATTTTTTAGGTCTTGTAAAAAATTTCCAGTGATTCGGATGCCCCTGGCCCAGCAAATTTCAATGCCGCGACACGCGTCGTGCCTCGGCGTTAGTTACCGCTCTGTAAATATCGAGTGCTCGACGCCCTCCCGAGCTTTCGGAGTCCTACAATAACACACGACCCTACAAAGATCATTGTATTTTTGAACGTACGAAATATTGCGTAGACAGTCGTTCGCATCGCATGCCTTTGTATGTATATTCACCCTAGCTTTGAACGTGACAATGAGAACTTCAGACTAACCTCTATTGTTTCGAACGTGCATAATTCTTAACAGTGGTCGTCATAGCATTAAGCACTGGAGTGCGTCCGTATTTAGCATTTTCTTGAAACGACAGGGTAGAGTGGATACCGTCGCGAAACCCTAGACCCTAGTCCTATGTGGCATGCTACCCTAGCCCTATGTGACACGCTACCCTAGCCCTAGGTGGCATGCTACCCTAGCCCTATGTGGCATGCTGCCCTAGCCCTAGGTGGCATGCTACCCTAGCCCTAGGTGGTGTACTTTCCTAGCCCTAGGCAGTACGTACCACCTCCACCTTCAGCGGAGGTAGCAAGTGAATGAGATATAAAAGATACCCTGTAGTTTTCATTTGACGAGCTTCCATTCCGCAGTTATATCACCTTCAAATTGCAGGACCTGTAATGGCTGCTCGGAGTTTGATCTTAAAAGGCGAGTTGCCCAAAGGTATTCACGTCCTTATTGCCTTTATGCAGGGTGCCCCAAAAGTATAGTACCCTATCATGAAATTGTATCCTAAACATTTATTAACGTATCAGTGCTGCCGATATCAATGAGGGCACCTTACTTTTGGGCCACCCTGTACGATGATAAGCTTGGACACGAACACGAATTTCACGCCAACTGAGAAACATCAATGTCAGCTAGCAGCTTCAGAATAGTAGCTTTCCGTGTTGATACGAAAACAACAAACACGTACGAGCACTACGTACTATAGCGATAAGAATGTGCATTATACGACAGAACAAGAGAACGAAGTATCTCGCCAATGGAAGCGCAAATTATCTACAAGATAGGTGGCCCAATTCTTCTATAACAACGGTCGTGGAGCTCGGCGAGTGACCAGAACCTCGACAACTCAAAAGGAATGTGCACATAGATAATGAATTTCAATGAGCTCCGCCCAAGATATCATCTCGTTGCACGCCAGCAGCAGCGACAAAAACCTCATCCACGTCGCAAATTTACGTTGTCGTTGGGAAGAGAAGCTGTAGTTGCCAACTACTCTACTAAATTTCGGTCAGTTCTGAAAAACTGTCCGAGTTTACAGGCAGAGAAGGTAAGGGTGCCCACAGAGCTCACTTCGCAGCTGATGTGTGGTGCGTGATACGACACGGGAAGGGACAGCCGCCCACGACTGAGAGGAGTTATATTCAGATGCGAGATCTCTGATAAAACAATGATAAATTTGAAAAAACTACCGCTGATCAGCGTAGAACAAAATAGCACTTGTAGTCCGTACGGTTCCTTACATTATACTTTATACACATAGGCACACGTAAATAATTGAAAGGTTACCCGCATCTTCAGTAAGAAAAATGAGCTGCTCTTCAAGAAAAGAAGCTGCTTTTTAAAAAAAATAAGCCATGAAGCTTTCGATTGCTTCTCGATTGAGAGGCAAACAGAGCTCGATGAACACTTCAAGGAATTTTATTGCAAAGTACACTGTTGAAAATATTAACTGGGCTTACCAATGTATGTATGCACGCTCTAGCAGCGGAGGTTTCAAGGGAACAAACAGCGAAAATTTCGGACATGCGAAAACTAGAATTAACGAATTGGTAAGCCCTGCTGGCATTTGCAACGATCCTCCTTACGAGATGGATCCTAGTTGGGAAGCCCATGTTCCGAAATATTATAAAAACATTAATTTTTTCAAGTTGGTAGAATTTTTACAATTTTAGTTCATTTTACCATTGTTACATTACTTGTGACAACTTTACCGATCCCGATTGTGTTGGCAGACCACTACAGCACCAGTACCATTCTCAATCTGCACGTGCCGATGCACCTAATCTCAAGCGAATTATTTTGTTATCTACATTACCGTTTCCCAGTTAGAAGCGAATCTGTCGAGCAACAAAATGAATGAAATAGTTAGACGACCCAACACAAACCTAGAGACAGAATTCATGAGCGAAGTTACTCACATGGCACATATCCAGCTCTGGTCATAATCGAAGCTGCCGTTTTCGGTACTGCAGGTGCACTGGATGGTCCGAGCCAGCAGGTGAACTGCGGGAAAACGTAACGAACATAAGGGTCTCATTCTTATTACAAATACTATACTACTCTTATTAATATTATTATTTAGCAAATGTAATAGCTCCGAGTCCCCATGCAATGGAATTTAAAGAAAGAGAAGATAAAGGACCATCTTGTGTGCACTGTAGGGAATAGGAATATATGCACAAGGTGTATTCCCTCACGGGATGCCTTCAGCGTAGAAATACTAAGTTAAGAAGAAAGAAGAAAGAAGATAGAGAAAAGATAGCAAAGGAGATATGAAATTGGGCACGAAGATGGAAGTCCTGAAGGCCTCTCTACAGATGAGGTTGCCTAGCAGTGCCCCCTGGGGACGCCGGTCCCCATAGCATACGATAGACAAGCCTAACCTCATTGTCTACCCCACGCCCTTGAGGGGGAGGGAGCGTAGGGGCATCAAACCCGGACAGGAGGAAGGCAACGACGTCAAACATTGCCAGCGTCAGCCATGCAGTTTGAAAATATGGAATTTTTCACGGGAAGAGAATCAACAGCTGTAACACACAGAGGCTGCCGTGAGGTTACCTTATTAAAATGTTATACACCAATAGCTCACGCTGCGCGAGACCCTTCAAGATATGAAATGCAACTTTCCTACGAGTATAGCAGATGCAAAAATTTTCAACACGCGAGAAATGAAATTTTAAAACTACTTTTTCCTCCCGTGTGGTTTCCCCTTGAAATTTCGGTCTAAAATGCTCGAAGAAAGAGGTGCGCTGAGAGAAAGACAAAGATTATCAAGAACTGCAGGGCTTTGTTCTGAGTGAGGGAAGGAAGTGGGAGAAGGTCCGAGAATTTGGCACTTGCCAGCTCACTCGGCCAGGGTCAAGGGCCGCCCAAACCAAGATATTATGAATGTCTTTTCAGATAAGACACGGACGCCTCGTACCAAAAAACAATGAAACAGAGAACAACGTTGGACTTTTCTTTCCAAGAAATTTCTGTTTATGCAAAATTGGGCCGGGTGAATTTTATCTCATTAAATTTGTAGCCATGTTCTGTTCATTTTTTGTTGCAAAGGAATACATAATATAATAAATATTTAAATGGAATTCAATAATTTTCTAGACGAGCCCTGCCTCGCAGAGCTCAAAGAGGGCAAATTGGTAATTAAAACCCAGATATAATGTGGACAAGAGGGGTAAAATGGTCGCCAAATCTACTTCAAAAATGAAAGAATTCTAAAAAATACTTGAACTTATGAAAATACGATAAGCTGATTCAAAACGCGATATTAAAAGTAACCAGTGATGACATTTAACAAAAATTAGTGCAACTTGTCCGGGACACTTCGGAGAGATGAGTACGCCCAGCTGATGGACACGTTCGTCCAATGAATAACAATTATTATCAATTTCTCGTAGAAATTACTTTTATTTTAAGAAGAGGTATGCATCAATTTTTGTACCATGCTCAACTCAACAAGTTGGATGACTGGAAATCTGCTGTTCAAAGGCACAACTACTGCTTTCAATGCACAGGGAGTCTGAAAAAAGCGTTTGGGCTGTAACTGACTATTCACTAAAAAGTGTTACTCTCTACAACTGACTATCCACAAAAAAGTGTTACTCGCTACAACTGACTATTCATAAAAAAGTATTACTCGCTACAAATGACTATTCACAAAAAGTGTTACTCGCTATAACTGACTATTCACAAAAAGTGTTACTCGCTATAACTGACTTCACAAATAAGTGTTACTCGGTGTAACTGGCTATTCACAAAAAAGTGTTACTCGCTACAACTGACTATTCATAAAAAAGTGTTACTCGCTACAACTGACTATTCACAAAAAAGTGTTACTCGCTACAACTAACTATTCATAAAAAAGTATTACTCGCTATAACTGACTATTCACTAATAAGTATTACTCGCTGTAACTGACTATTCACAAAAAAGTGTTACTTCGGTATTACAATCGACCAGTGCACAGGAAAAAGTACAGACAAAATATGTAGAGCACGTACCTGGAGCGAGGGCATCCTTCTCTCCACTGGGAACTGCACAGGGAGAAGGAACACCAGGGGATTAGAACATCACCGACATGTTTCTTGCTTGATTTTCACTTCAACAGAAATGAGAAATTTTGCTATCCATATTAAATCTGAGAAAAATACAAATAATTCTAATTAGAAAGTCTGGCAATTCAATGATCAGAATAACAGAAGCCCGATGAAAGTTTTTGATTTTTAAAAGTCATAAAGAGTCCCGCCTCAAAAAAAAACGCGGTTTGATTGGCTACCGTCTGGGGACGATAGGGAACCAATGAAAGGAGAAGATTGATTAAAACGCTGTGCAAAAAAACAGTGTTTCTGTCTCTTCGAATCTCAGACATGATCAGGAGAACGTTTAATATTCAAATACCTACGTTGGGCGTGCGATGTATCGCAGTACAAAGTCAAATAAATGGCAAGGGCCATATGAACAGTAATATTCACGACGTATTATCTTGGGAGAACTGACAACTACTAGCTCAAAGAAGATATAACCCAACCACTTTATTTTCTCATGTTATCGCCGCAGAGGTAGTGTAAGTGCAGCGATATTGACTAGGGGTCCATGTTGACGAAAGCAAGACCGGTAAGTCTGGAAGGGAGAGAGCGAAATTCGTCCGAAATTGAATGAAGGTAAACCTGTTGAAGTGGGGCGGGGGCAACATCATAGTTGTGGTGCCGGAGTTTGGACCAAACCACGTTATTTCTGGCCTCTGAAGGCGAAGCTGATGACCTGAAATTCTACGAAGTTGAAGCAAGTTGCATGAAAATATTTGACCCTGAAGTAACTTTCGAGTTCCTAAGAAACTTTCAAGAAATTAAAGGCAGGGTGCTTCAAGGCCATAAGAGGAAGCATACGTCAAGGTAATTGGGGCAAGGATGCCTCAAGAATATCGAAGTTAGGATGACTCGAGAATATTGTCTTCATGATGAATCAATAATATTTTAGTTAAGATGCATAAGGAATATCGTGGTTTAGATGCATAGGGATATTGTGGTTAAGAGGCATTAAAAATATTGGACTTAGGATGAATCATAAATAGTAATTTTTATAATGTGCGTACTGTAGCGCATGGGCTTGGTCAACAGCAGTGGCTAATTTTCTTGAAAAAAGAGTTCATCATTTTATTAATATTAACCAAACTACTCGGTGTAAAGCGTACTCAATTTTACTGTACTTTTTTATAATCAGAAAACAAGGTTATGTATTGAAAATCTATGAACCTTTTAATATATCGATAATCTCTCATGGATTCGGATGGTTAACTTATACAAGGAAAGTTGTTACTCCCAAATGTAAAAAAACTGGTGAATTGAGAAGTTGATGACACATTTAGCAATATCTGGACAACATAACAGAAAGAGACCTCCGTCACAACACCAAAACTACTAATCACTGTGAATAAGAACTGAAGAGTGTCGCTCGTGTGCAGCCGCAGCGCCAGTTTTGAACAGGAGGAAAATAGGTGTTATCGCAAACGGAATTTTTATGATCCATTTCGAGATAAATTCAAAAGTTTTTTGTGAGTTTGGTTCCCTGCCTGAACACACACTAAGAATTAATGTTTAACAAGTTCATGATGTTGGCTTCAGGCTCTACTTTTGCCTGCACAACATCTGGTGTTAGAATATAGTGGCCTTGTGCTCTCGTGAAACCTAAGACATGGAATTCTTTCACGGATTTTAATACAAATATATAAGCTTTTGTGCTAGCATATCTGACATTTGATTCGAACCTGGCCTTGCACAGTTACCATAATAATGCAGAGTGCATCATGAAAATGTATACCTAAAGTTTGAATATCAATAATTCACCTAATTTCAATTCGCAATAGTTGCTGAAATTACCGAAGTGATAAAATAAACGTATCAAGAATACATCAAACTGACTGATGCATGCATTTAACGAGACGAAGTTAGTTGAAATCGGCTCAATAATAAACAAATTATTGATACTCCAAAGTGAGGTATACATTAGTGTGGGACACCCTGTACACTGGTATGAAGACTGGGACCACGCCTTAGTGCAGAGGTTTGAGTATGCACCAGCAGACCACACAATCAAGGGAACCATCCGTCGGGCACTCGACTGTCTAGTCAATGACCGCGTCCATTACAACGTTCATTCAGTACGTGTACTCGGATAGTTTGAAAGGAGAAAACAACTGGGGTTGACTGCGTGCACAGGAGTATTTGAAGTCAATTATCAGTTTCGTTAGTTTGAGGAACTATTCGTTTATCCTTGTGTACTGATGCCATCACGTGCACTTATTGCTAATTGAAGCTGGAGAAATAAGAAACTGACATTTTGGTGCTGGAAGTTATCAAAATTTGACTTTGTCTGCATGAGGCAAGGGACCGGCGAGCTATTCAGGGTCAAAGCCAAGAAAGAAAAAACAATTGAACAAATAAATGTTCGAACTGAATGTCTGATAATCATTTTAAGAATTTGTATCCAGTGCTGCAGAATGAAGTGAAATTCACAGACAGATATATGCTGAAAAGAAGGTACTTGTCCAGTTTGTCAATGCATGAATACATCCCCTTCCTCGATAACACACAGAATGCGATATTCGTATCAAAGACACAATGAAGAGCTAGCCAAGACCGATACGTCTCATATCTAGCATTAACAATCAATTAACATTGATCCATTACAGCGGAAGAAAAAGTCGCCCCATACTCATGCACAGAAAGACCAGAACAGTATGCCGTTACAATTCAAATAACTCGTACACATCCATTGGAGCACGATTGAAAACAACAGTTGGTGGCAGCATAGCGGCCCGACCTACAATGCGGCTCTAGCCGTTAGACAAAAGTGGAACTTTTCAGTTTTTAAATCTCATGTAGCAATTCCCTCGAGTAAAAAAGACAAAACAAATTTCATGAAATTAACATCAACGCAACGCTGTATTGGCGGTGACTTACCATGGTCCGCTAGTTGGCTGGTATAGAATTTCATGCGGGTAGATTTTACGACACAGGCAGAAACTGTATAATATGATATTCCCTTGTATAAATGGGCCACCCAAATCGTTCATTAATCACTCTGAAACTTGAGTAAGATTTCGAACGCATTCGAATTATAGTTCAATTTCTCCATGTATTTTTCCAGTTATTTATCGAAAACATCAATCAAAACGCGGAAGTACGAGTAATGAATTTTTCTGTTATACCTAGTAGATTTGACGAAAAACGTGTACAAGGTTTGCTTTGACAATAAAAACTACGGAATCACGTTCTCATCTTCAAAGATGAATGTTCATTGAAAACCTGCTCACAATGACATTTGCAACGGTAAGAACCCTCGGAGATGGTTGTTTTGTGCGTCCTTAGCGCACTACTCGTTTGTTGTGAAAATGACCAAGCACGATCTCGTTTGCCATAAAATTCCAGGAATGAGGAAGGCGCGATTGGTAACGTGTTTACATAGAAGATCTCTGTTTAATGGCTATGTTCATCATTCGATGGATTTGCTTGCAGTAGTTTAAACATGTGCACTTGCTTTACAGTCGTTATAAGCTTAGTCATGTGACCGTGAGAGGAAACTAACGTAAATACCGAAAGTTTCTGTATTTACCAGTGTCACTCTGTACGCTATCTCATTTTGATCCGACGCTTGCCGTAATAATGACTCGCGCGGGGTTAGGGGGGTGATTTGTATATATGTTTCCAATCATACAAAAGCTGTGAAAAAATTGCGGATGGAACGCAGTCACAACGAAAGTTTCCCTTCGTCCCTGACCAACAGAATGTACCTCAAGTTTCTGAGTGCTAGGTTAGGAATGATGATTCTCACAAAGAAGTTGCAGTCGCTAACGTTTATAATATTGAAGTTTTTAATTTTCGAATACTTGTGGCGTAGAATTAAAGCGCTGTTGCACCTGAAGATGCTCAAGATTTAAAACGACTTTCCCTCATCAAGTCACAACGTACAACTACAATATGCATTAGGGTTTCTCGATCGCTTACACGCGCCAAGGCCAGCGTTAGTTCACTGGCATTGATGTTTTCAAGTCTCTTTAGGGTCGATCAAAAGTTTCATTGCTTACCGCGGTGGAGCTTTGAGAACAGTGAAATTTGAGAGAATTTAATAAGATTCGTCATTTCTTTTACATTTCCCCGCATCGCTGGAAAGTGCTGCAATAAATTTAATGGCATTTCATGGGAGTTTTTGTGTGCATTTATCTTTGAAACAAAGTTTCTACCACAATGTTTTGGAGCAGACAGGCAACAACGTACGGGGCTATTGTGCTGCTCCGAAATCTCCGCGACTCCCAGCTGCGTTTACCAAAGAAGGCGCGGGATGAACTCCACTGCACCATTATTGTCTGGGCCGCCCTAATGGCTGTCCGAAGCCTAATAGTCCAGTATAATAGTCTCAACTTCCCCATTCCCCTTCGCAAAGAATAAATATTACGACCAAAGTTAGGAAGCAAGTATAGGAGAAACATATTTCCCAGCCATGGCAGATGTGGCGCAGTGGAAGAGCTACGGAGCATGGTGCTTAGTTTCATGCTGGTTACAAAGGCTTCAAAAAATTGGAACGACTTTTTCGGTACTGGTGCAAGTTAAGCTAGGGTAGTAGGGCTAACAAAATGTATTGAGGGATGATTAAAAATACTGTACAGAATGGGACGACGTTCACATGATAAACCATAGCTAAATAAAAATTGGGTTTTCACAAAAGATTGATTTGCTATTTGCTTCTCTCATTATTCAATTGTAAAAACTTGTGTGTTTGTAACATTTCCTCAGATTGTCTTCAATTTTGGTAAATTAGTTCTCGCTCCTACTTAATCGTTACATTACGTTAAATTTTGGAAGAGTATTTTAAGTCAGAGTCCTCAGTAAGTTCCTGTTCAGTTATAGTTTTCAAGTACGCACGACAGGGCAGGTTTTGCCGTCCATTGAATGGAGGTCATCTCGTGAGTTAAATATGACACATTCTATTTCAATTGATAACACTAATCTCTCAAATCGTATTGTGGAGCCTTATGTCAGTAGCACACCGTCGGCAATGCGTGAGATTTAGCCAGACTAAGTGTGCCCATTCATCTTGAAATTTATCATTGCAGAGCAGTCAAGGAGGTCTTACAAATTTAGAGCAATAACTTTTCTGTAGCGTTGGGTCGCCAATGTACACGAGGAAGTCCGCAGACAATTTATAACAAAGGACCAAGTTTATTAGTGAGTGGAGCAGCTGGTGTTGACGTCGGCGTATTCGGAGAATTGAAATTTTTTCAAAGTCACTCTAATCTTGAACTTCTAAGAAGGTACAAGTGTAGCGAAGGTGTGAGAACCCGAGGGCAAAAATATTATGTGTGAATTGAATATTCCAATTTGAAAATGGAAACGTAACTTTCAAAAACGTGAGTAAATGAATTTTCACTCATCACATTGTAAAAAAGTGAGATGTTCTTTTGAAATAAATTATTTGACATATGAAATGTACTGGAATGTACCGGAAATATACCACTAGCAAAAAGCTGAAGGTGCACTTTCCAGATTTTTAAGCTTCATTGAGCAATTTGTTTTGTGATAAAAAATACACCTATTTTTTGTTAATTGCAAATGTAGTTGAAATTATTCGTACAGCAAACCGATTAGCATTTGCATGACCAGCACAAATTAATTCTGACTCTTTAGGACGCGAGTATTTTAGATCTAGTGTGTGCGACCGTCCAGGCTGCACGTAACGCCGTAGTCGTGAGGGAAGAGAGGTCTTTCAAGGAAATATATTCGAATGATTAACATATCGTAAATTCCAGAGAAGAAATATCTTTTACCAGTAGTTAGGAATGGAATCTACCCTGAAGTCACCTTGTACAACCAGAGGCTAGGCACAGAAGAGGGTTATTACATCAAGTCCGTACGGAAGGCTAACAACACATGCAAGGGACATAGTACTAAATTGAACGTACACTCTTACATTTGTGATTCGGAAATACATCTAATCATAAGACATTGTGGAGTCTTAACAGCCATTTTAACAAGGTTGCACAGGTATCATCATACTCTTAAATTGATAAAATACAGCAACTATGACTTACAGCATTGCTTTGACTTGACATACATTAAATCTGAGAGGAAAAATTTAATCTGGTTTCTAATTAAAATAACGCAATAACAAGAAAAAAGATCAGAAAGAAAATCGACCGTGTAAATAAAATTGAAGCTATGAAACACCACGGATGAAACACGACAATTTGAATGAAAAGATCCTCGCACTTCGATACGCATTGAGCTACAAAATAAAGTATGAAAAATCCTTCTCTGAAAATAGCTTTTTCATAACGAAATGGAGAAAATTACCTAGGAGTTTCATCAACAGGCACAAAATTACAAAAAGAAACATTGACTGTCATATTGTTTGGCAAATTTATTGATCGCATATTTCTTGATTCCTGAAGTTCGACTTCCATGCAAATCAACTTTGAAAAAGTCTTCAAATAACTAGCTCTCTTGCAGTTCATAAGTTCTCAAATGAAGCACGTTACTCTGAAGTACACAATTGCCTTGAAAGAAGCACGCAACGTAATGCAAAAGGCACAATGTCCGCCATGCACCGTGTACAGTAGACTGTGAAGAAAAAGGAACAAAAAATGTCTAGAAAAACGTTGCTAGATCGCGCAGCCTGACTACGAAGCGTGAGAAAATCCTGAGGGTTTTTAATCATTCTGGAGTTCTTATGAAAAAAAGTAGAATTAAAGTCAAAATCTAAAATCAATCGATACCACAGTAAAATTCTTTCTATGATAAAATGGGGAAATTTTCGGTAGTTTATCCTACCGAAAGTAAGGAAACAGTCAAGCATTCAGGGATACAAACATACATCTACCAAAATTTTAACATCACGGTGAACAAGTTGTTTCTACGATCAGAAAAAGAACATCACAATCTTCCACAAATTGGTTCGTTAAATTTAGGTTAAATATCTACATCGATCGGTGCTAAGGTAAAAGGTAACAATGAGGGTATAGTCAACACTAGGCTACAGAGGAAACAGAGTGGCCACCTCGTTCACGCTATGATCATAACGGCGCTATACCTCCATCACATTGCTATAAAAAATAAATATCCGCTGCGAAATGTAGATCCGGAAGGCTTGGGGAACAATGCAAACATTCTCTTGGCAAACAGAAAGAAGTCTACCCATTGTGTATATGTGAAACAGTTACCACGCAGTTGTAGTTGTAATTCTCTATGTATTAACGAGAAACACCAGCAGAAAGTAAGCATACTCACCGTACAAGCGAGGGGGGCAATCTTCGAAATAATAGCGAAGGAAGGAAGAGATAGATAAATTAGGGTAAAGATAAAGAATAATGTGACATAGAATATGAGATTCCTCCACCGTTACCTGAAAGCCAAAAACCCACATGGAAATTTTTGAAGTTATACATTTTCAGCAAGTTTTTCAAAAAGAAAAGAAAAAGTATTTTTCCTCAAGACAGCCTATAATACATATTCATTTCAGTTATTTTCAACTTCAGTGATGATGAATTACACCCAAGGAAAGGAAGGGAGTTTTCATTATATATATGTAAAATTGTATTATACATAGAAGTTCCAGACATAACGATAAAAACCTTGTTTTAATTTTTTATGCACATCCACAGTGCCAAAACTAATCTATAGAATAGAGAGATGAATTTTAACCATTCTTTGACAAATGAGGCTTCAGCATCGGTCTCAGGTTATGTCGATATTAAAAGTAAGCGAAAAAAACTTCTCACGGATAACTCTCTTAATAAGTTTTCTACTACATGTGAAGTGGAGCTGCTATCACAAACGGCAGGAATTGAAAGGCTCCCACGAACTGCTTTGTTACAATTGTAAAAAATACGGAAGCACCTTAACACAACGATGGAAGATAATTATATATAATTTCTCGATGAAAGATGAAAGTTAATCATCCAATATTCACCACCAAAATCTAACTTCAGGCATACACCACAACGCGACGTCAGAGACGAGAACCTCTAAATCCAGTCCCGGGTTCAGGACCAACTACTGAACAGTGCTGGAAGGACATAGTTCTGCAGCGGGAGCGCGAGTCATTTGAGAAATCCTTACTTATGGAAAAAGACTGAAATTGCCATAATTTAATTTGGTCCAGGCTGAATCAATCGGCAAGCTGAAAACTAACTTGTAGGCAATGCTTTATGCAATTACGTGTAGTACTGAATAACTAAGGCAACAGATTTTAAACGAACACTGAAAGCGTTTCAGTAGCACAACAGCCTGGGCGCCCTGCTTCTATGGTTCTGTGCAAGAAGATCGGGGAAATTTAAGTAAACCTACATCCTAACAAATGCTGCAGTCACTAATAATTATAAAACTAGAGTATTTAAGCTTTCGAAGACTTATTGCATCTGCAGCCAATGAGACCGTTTGAAAGGTTCCAAATCGTCAACCATGGACCAGACCATCAGGCTTGAAGAAAGCCTTTAAGCAACGAACAAATACGACCTGCTCAGAGAATTAAAGAGAAGCTGTGCATATCACATCATCAGTCCAAGATATGAGAAAGTTACAGGCACACACGCACGAGTATGCTGTGTAACTACACAAGACAAGAGTAAAACGCAAGGCCGCCTTAAATATGTCAGATGAGCCGAGCCACTGATCTGTCGAAATCGGTCCAACGCGCAGGCAGGAAGAAAAGCAATGAAAGTACGACAGAAACAACCACTCACTCACAGCGAAAATGTCAAAAATGAACCCTAAAAACCCAGAATTTCCTACAGCGTGCAGCGGTAAGGGTTGCTGACTCAGCGTATTTCTCCGCATCACTCGGGAGACAAACGAGAGGCGCAGCCTGCCACAGAAGGATGATGAAAATTTTTCCAAATTGGCGCTTCATTAATAGCTGCGAACTGCAGACAACGGTCGTCCTGACGGAGAAGATCTTCCTTTTCTTGCAGACGATAAATTGTACGCGGGAGGAAATATAGAAGGACATATTGTGCGGAAAACGTCAATTGCTTCTTTGTAGTAGAAGATGAAACGTCATTTTGGATGCTCGTGGACGCTTGAGTTATTGGTTTTTCTATCCCGTTACTCCTCCATTATCTGATTGTCCTGTATGGAAGTGCGCTGAAAGTTCAAATGTTGGAAGAAACACTACAAAAAAAGGCTAAAAGTTAGCTCGCCCTAGTTCAGTACATGAATCGGTTTCTGCCAAGCTAAATTACCCCCAATAAATTAAAACCCTACACGAGACCCACTTTTAAGAACTATGGACATTAGAAATGATAAAATTTTGTTTTAAATTCACTATTTCGTTTAAAACTAGGGTGAATATGCACACATGTGCTTAAAATGCGAATGATTTTTTTCGCAATAGTTTGTTCGTTCATGAAATAAATTAGTTCAATAAGCTGTCATTCTTGAAGCTGGCATTTTCAATAAAACAACAGAAATATACTGAGAGCAACTGGATCTAAACCAGTTGTGATGTACCATTTACTAATGGTAGATAAAAGGGGAAGTTCCATTGAGACCTATCCTGTTGACTATCAATCCTGTAATTATTTGGTACTCTCTAGACCAGAGTTTCTCAACTTTTTACGGTTGGTAACCTTTGCATTTAATGAGAACATATGTTAGATATGATGTCTGTATTACAATATAACAAATATCCAAGAACATATTATGCGTGATTAGTAATATTACGTATTAGAAATCAAATCAAAATTAAAAAAGTGCATTTGCTTATATGGCTTGTTCTTGCGGGACCCTAGGGACCTTACACGGAACCTTTAGGTTCTGCGTAGGTCCATTTGAGAAACGGTGGTCCAGACAACTATGTAATTACCGATTGTAATTACCAATTGTAATTAGCAATGATACCCTCAAGTTCTGCGTAGGTCCATTTGAGAAACGGTGGTCCAGACAACCATGTAATTCCCGATTGTTGAAACACCAGGTCACTCTCTTGTCTCTCCCTGCTGGCAATATTACTGTGACGACTTCGGTTAGCTCTGCAGAAGAAGTCAGCAGCGGGTGTCATTACCATTATTGTGCGGCTCGCTTGATGTAAATTTATTGTGTGTCAATATTCCGGTGAGTGAAATCATTCTTATTTTCCTGTCGATAGTATTTCCTTCAGATTCTTAATTATACAATGGTTTTACAAGAAAAACGTTTACAATCTTGCTAGAATCGTGCACAGTAAAAAATATGTTTATTTTCAACGCTATAATTTATACTCAGGTTGATGGGGCTCCCATGGGGGGCTGCGAATCACCCACTCTAGTAAATATATTTCATCATTTTACGAAACATATTGGGCTGCCAGTCCGCAAGAGTTCAATCCAGTTTATTTCCAACAATATGTGGATGGCGATTTTGTAATGTTTGAATCTGAATCGCACGTGCTTTTATCTCCTGATTTTATTCATCCGTAGTTTCTATCTCTCAGTCACGAAGGGGAAAACCACTAACTTGTCATTTTTTTACGTTTAGATCACAATATCAGGAAACTATTTTTGCCCTGCAATGGTATATACAGGAAGTAGACTTTGACGGGTCTAGGAGTTAAATTTGATTGTGCAATTCTAACCGAGTACAAAACCAGCCTGGTCGTAAATTTTTTAGGGCATATAGAATTTGTTCCGACTACTTTACTTTTACAGAAGAGCTCGACTTTGTGGGAATATTTTGATGTCAAAATGGTCACTCTCATAACTATGCTTGGAGTATTTTTAAGGTAAAACTGAGACAATGTGTAGGAACAGCTTCTGTGGGTGTCTGTTGTCCCGAGGAAAAAATATTTTGTCTTCGATATCTGCATTTTAGATTTTAGATGTTTGGTAAGGAAAAGGTGTCGCGAATTACCAATACATACCCCCCTCAGGTGGAATTGAAGTCATTTTTCGTACCAAGTTTACGATAGGAAGTGTTCACACTCTAGAGCACCAGATTTCCTCTTTTTTTTTGCAAAGCGATGCTGTCTATTGGAATAGTTGCAGCTCGTGTGCAGCTAGACACTGTGGAAAGACGGCTTGTCATATCCAAGAACACAAGGCATATTGCAGAACACAAAAGGGTCCGTCGGTACAGACAAACCAGTCGTAAACCCCAACATACGGTGAGACTACAGACCATACATCGCAACACGACCATTCAGTGTACGAAAATAGTTCAAAAAACAAGGTTCCTGCGATTATATGGATTCGAAGTTGGCAGAGAGCGTTTTAATTCATAAACTCAACCCATTTCTCAATTTGGACAAGTTTGTTTGTTTGTTTGTTTGTTAAACAGTCTCAGTTTGTTTTCTCGCGTGAAATTAAGCATTTGAAATAGGGGCAGGGTTTGTCGGCTGCAGTTTTTCATGTGTACTATTCAGGTACATTTATTTTACGATGTTTATTTCCATAATCTAAAATAATCTAAGCCAAAAAGAGGACGTTATAAAGTAATGTTGTTAAAAAATGTCATTTTATGCTCTAGCATCTGCAAACACTGATCCCTGACAGCGCTTGTGTAGTGTCCGGAAACCACTTGACGAGCAAAACGAGTTTGCTTGACGCAAACAACTCCACGGGGATAGGTTGCCATGATTAACAGATGGTGCAGGCCTAATCAAAGCTGTGGGACTAGGTTTTACCAAAGGGCTAATCAAACGCGGGCTCCACCGCAAAGAACAGCTCTGGTAAACACAGTATAACGACTGCCTTAATGACTCACAGACGATCATGTTTGGCTTTGACACCGATCTGGCAACACAAATGAAAAAAAGAAACGGATATTCAGCCATGGGCAGCGGCCATGTTTAATGAACAGATGCATTTAGTCACACATTGAAAGAAATTGGGAACAGATGATGAACGAATTGTACTCATTAGCCATCATAGCGTAAAAAATACTCCTGTTCTCACAAATATACACAGAATATTCAGTGATGCTTCCTAAAGACTAACGCCATTCCACGAAAGGCCGTAGTTGGGTTGCATTGTTCAGGGTAGCGAATGCAAAGTGAACTAGCATCAAAGCTTCGTCGGTGGAAGCCACTTCTCACGATTTGAGTGAATAACAGAGGACGACATCGCTTACGTTTCAGGAGGAGCAGCAGGCGAACAATTCATCACAATCGGCATCAGATTAGAACCATTGATTGAATCATTTCTCTCGCAGTAGAATCACCGATAAAGCCATGCGACAGAGTCCTTTAGACTAGACAGTCTTTACGCTTTGCCAATCTAATTTTTCACCACCGAAATGTTCTTCGAGGGTTGATATTTTTTCGAAGCTTCGCTACAGGGTTTCAATCTCTTTCTTATCCCTTCAATATTGACCATTATTCAACATTTGGTGCAACTGTATGAAACCTGGAGTTATTTCGGAACTCCATAGTTTATCTTTTTTCTTTTATGCATGTACGTCTGTTAAAAATAAAAATACGACGCTGAAAAAACGTAAGCATCGCATAAATCTGTGTTTTTGAAAAAGTTTTGATCTACAGAAACAGCCTCAGCGAACTTTTAAATCGTGAGCATATACAATACATATTTATATTTCATACCTATGGATATGTATGTATGCGTGTTTATCACCATTTCCGTAAAGTGTGCATCAGCTCCATCGCTCATGAAGCCTTGAGGTCTAGTGCATGCCCAGTGCACCCAAGAAAAAGTGTTGTAGAGCTTTTACGCGCAAGCGCAAGGCTGCGGGAGCCTGAAAGTGACGTGTCTGGGTACCACTTTTCGAAAATTAAGACTTATTACTTTTTATAATTAGTTTATTACCTGCGGCAGATTTTGCTTATTTAGCAACTCGACCTAACCTTTTCCCTGGGTCAGAATAGTTAAATTAAACTTTTACATTAAATGATCAGCCAGAAAATAGATTATGTTAGCCTGAAGTTTCCCATGCACATGAAATGTGATCTAAAAGAAGTGTAGAGAAGTGATCATTTCGCGTAGACCGGCGTTTCTCAACAGGGGTTCCGGGGAACTCTGAAGCTTCTCACACACTCCCTCAGAGCTCCGTAAGAACAAGTGAGAGAAGCTAATAGACTCTTAAATTGTTATCCAATTACGTTTACGTAACATTACTAAACACCCACAATAAATTCCTTTGTTATTGTATTATTTTAATATAGATTTATCTATTTTGTTATTAAATGCAAGGATTACGCGTGGGTAAAAAGGTTCAGAAACGCTGGTATAGACTATAAAGAACAGGGAATCAATGCACAAGGTGTGTTTCCACACTAAAGGCCCTGCGCATGGACACAGAAACTTGAGAATGAAGAGTAAGAAGAGGCAAAGAAGAGATAGCGAAGAAGGCGTGAAAATTAGATGAAGTAAAGTGGGCACGAAAGTTAGAAATCCCGAAGGCCTGTCTATGTATAGCTGAGAAGACCTGAAAGTGCGAGACGCTCTCGCTCACTANGCAACGCTGCCGCTCCTAAAAACTTGACCCTCTGGCCGCAGCGGCGCAAACCCCTCTCATCTAAAACGCAAATTGTAAGCACAAACTGGACAAAATTAAAACCGCTACATGGCACAGAAAATGTATAATAAAAAAAACACACGAGCCAATAACAAATTTTGCAAACGTCGAAGCAGAGGTAATTTGCGAAGCTTAATGAAAACCCTCACAGCAAACAAAGCTTTTGGCCAAGTATTTGCTTCATACAATGCAGTCGAGGTAAAAGTCATACCTCAAAATTTCCTGAACATGAACTGCGGATTCACCGCGCGCAAAAAAACAGCCAGTGAACAACCAGCTTGCGTCGAGTCCTGCGTTCCTTGAAGCGTTCGAAAAAATTTCTCATAGTGGAAGAATTTTGAATGAACATCCCCCACTTCGGGATGACACATCACTCAGGGATGACACATCAAGGGACGCTGGATTGAAAGGGCTGCCGGAAACTGCCGAGCTCAAGCGAGGAAGGGCGAAGCAGCGCAAGGTTCACAGCGCACTTGGAAGGAGCATCTCGACACAAAGCAAGACCACCAGCGCTTTCAGAATTTTTTACGAAAAAACCGTCCTCGTTCTTTTCTCAGCATAAACACGCGAGGAATAAAAAAACTGGAAAAATATAAGAGCTGCCTCTATTGTTACAGAGTAGTTCTATTCATCACAACGCTGTGTGCAACCAGTAAACAGAGACTGTGTGTCGTAACCAAGTTCCAATGGTTGATTGAGATACACGCTCCCAGGCTTCTTAAACAGTTTTACGTTATAACTGCAATTAACGAATATGAATAAGGGAAAAGTTGACAACTCAAGTGTATCTCATTCTCAAACATTGAATATTTGTTCTATTACAAAGTTATCATTTTTCCAGAAAAAATATTTCGAATACAAATTGATATTTTTGAAAAAGGGAGTTGATACAATTGAACTATCATTTGAAAATGAAAAATAAAAATAAACGTAGCTTGTTGCAAAAAGCAACAGAACAGTCGAGAATCCTTCAAAAAAGCCAGGTCGCCACCGGAGCGCTCAATTGCTAGCAGCGATGCGGGCGTCCTGGGCGTGCCGCTGCCCATTCCGGCAATTCGAATTCTTTATTTTAGTAGCACTACCGATGCGCGGAGGCGCTCACAGCTGCTCAAAAACTATTTATTTCGTTCCATATAAAATATATTTTCTTTGTTTTCTAACCTGCTTCACAGTTACAGTTAAACAGTGATGAAGACGGCCTCGTTTTCCATTTTTTGTTTTTATTCTAGAAGGTTTTGAAATGTACGTGTTGTAATATAAACCCCTTCCTTTACTGTGAGAGTATACTTTTGTTGATATTCATTAACTTGGATCTTTTTTAACATACTAGAGTAGAAATCCTGACATGAACTGAAACTTTGAAAATTGTTGCGAGAGCTGTCCCTTTGATACACGGCGTATAATTAGGAAAATTTTTTAACGAAACGATAGCTATATTACATTACGAAATGTACTAACCTTAGCACACCCAGAAGCGTTCATATTTATAGTTAAATTATCAATAACATTCGCACGAAATGCGAGTAAATTATCTCGCTCATCATTATCTACCTTTCCCCAGGCAAAGCCGAGTAATCTCCTATCTACTAAAATTGCACTTATCGGCTTTAGCAGAGTATACTTCTCAAATTTTCAGTTCGGAAAAGCGTGAAACGAGTTCACTAGTCCTGGGTAAACCTCGCTCGGTATGAGCAGACCCCTCTCGAGTGTGCACTCACGCATCTAAAAGTAACAAACGAGTCTTAAAGTCACACTGCTTTATCAGAAAACCTGCTGGGTACGTCGAGCAGACTCAAAAATTCGTTACCAGGCGTAACACCACTTTAGAGAATTAAAATATATCATCAGTTGAATATGTCCCGGAAATTTATATTATCAAAGGCTAGTACAGTGGTACAACAAGTCTGGAAAAGGATAGCGAAAAACGATTGTTTACTTCCGCTAAGTGTCTCTTTAAACGAAAGAAATGAACTTGTCAGTGCACCTCCCAAATGGAAGCAGAGATAAAATATACCATCCACAACTTTTGACAGTTTTGCTCCCGTAGCTTGCTAAAAAGAGTTACAATAAAAAACGCAGTGGGGACTTTCAAGATAGAAAGCTGCAGAATGATACCAATAAGTTTACATACAAAACCACCCGTGAATTAGGTATGCTGAAGGACTATTTCGCTGCAATCAGAATAGACTAACAGAAATATCTGATAGCGGAATCTAACCTAAAACAGATTCGCAGCTTGAGTTACTGATATGCAGTGGATCGTCGAGAATTTTTTAAATAATGCTATTTCCCATGCATAATGACGAGAACAGACATTGTATATACAACCTAGAAGCCTTCCTAACATCGTACAGCGTTAGTTTGTGGGGGCAAACTTTAATGTGGGTGCAAACATTAATGGACATGGCCAGTAATTGCACACCCCTTGAATTGATGGCAAAAACATTTCATATGTGAAGTCTTTCAAACGCCTTACCCGACGAGGCTTCGTTTCAAGTGTAAATATCACGAGACTTCGCGGGATTTTCACCCAGCAGCAGCGGTCACCTCGCCAAAATTCGAGCCCCAGATTTCAGGATTCACCGAGATCCGATCAATCGTTTGAAAAAGCTTTGCGTGGACGACAGAATGTCTCTGAAAATATCGTTCGCCGATGGACCAAAAAGAAGTAATCTTTCACCGAGATCTTTGATTCATCTGAATCGCTTAGTGAAGGCGAGCCCCGGAGCCGTAGCTCAGACTCCATAGAAAATGATGAAGAATCGCTTATAATTCGTGCGGTCTCAGGTGCTGGGCCTACCGCGCACCACAGCTGCAAAGATCTTATTCAAAATATTGTTCAGTTTAGTAATGGATGAGAGCTATAATTAACAATAGAGCAAGGGAAGCCGCTTGTAGGCTTATATTTATTGAGAAGAATTGTTACTCATACGAATTATGAAAAAATAAATGATCCATCATCAAGGTCACTAAAACTTGATAAAGGGGCAATGAATATCAGGCAAAAAGGCTTAAACAGAAATTTGCACTATTCCCTTTACTACATTTTGCTGATGTTGAAAATGGCTTTCATTGTCGAACCGTTCTATTTTTTAAGTACGATAGTAATTCTAGTCACTAAATATGATAATTTTACAAACGTCTTTCCTTGCTCTGTCGATTATAGTAAAACTTTGCAGAATGTAAAACATAAACACAACTCAGTGGATAATAATTCAAATTCAAATGAAGTTTCAACGAGGGTCATTAGTTGATACAAGCTCTGCCATTGTAATCCATAAACCATTCGTAGTCTTCATTTCCAATTCATCATTATATTGAGCTTCCTTGGGACCAACTGTGCATATCTCTTTATTGGTTTAATACTACTAATTGTGTTACCGTATGAGCTTTCGACAACTATTAGAAACTGCACGAGCACAGGTTAAGTCCATTTACAGTGCACTTCATCCCAACTTCGAAAACGAAACAAAAACGATAACCTTTTCTCTTCTTATGAATAGCTACTTCGCAACTTGAGGAAAAAGCATCAGTGCAAAATACACTTAATAATTACCGTAAGAGACGACCGTACGAGAGGGAAAATAGCATTCTATCTTTTGATTTCTAACCTGACTCCAGAATAGACAACAAAGCTAGCATTCGATGTCCATATGTGGGTGTCTTCCGAAACTGTCTTCCGACATCAACTGATCCTGTAAAGGACCTGTAATTAAGTAGACACTCATGAGGCGCTCTCAGTCCCTGAATGCATGTTGATACAGACGGTCTTGATCGGGGGGCCTCCGAGGATATTGAGCAACGCGGCAGGCAGTTGAGGAAACAGGTGCAATTACTTGCTCTGTATAGCAATGCAGAGTGCAGTTGAGTAAACAGGTATAATTACCTGTTCCGAATGTACGTAATTTATGCAAAATATCAGATGCGAGATCATATCCTAGCCTTCTGCCTCATGAATTTGAAGTTGCATGATACTGGACATGGGGGAGCTGAGGACTATGAACGTCGAAAACCAATGGTGACAATCATTTTTTGAAAAATCAAATTAAGCAGCCATGTTATGTTTCACAAGACTAGCAACGCAGTTCGGAAATAACTTCCACCGACGATTTCGCTCCTTTATTCTACACAACGAAATCAATCACGGATTTTGAAGAAATTCCTAAAATAGCAGCCCTAATGCTTCGGAAAGAAAAGGATTCAACTACTGGTAAAGTTTCCTCTGATGTATCAATCAACTGAATTTTTCATCATAAATTAAACTGTACTACATCTAGTTAATTTTCCAATATCCCTTCTGAAATAGATGTTAATGAAACAACACAATTTGTCAGAAAAAAGTCATCAGATTAAAGTCGTACATGGAAGTGCAACGCGCTCGACACAAGTTTGCTGTGCGATTAAACCTTCAGCTTGTCAGACGCAACCAATTCATCATCACTTAAAACCTCACCCCGGCATGCTCAATCTGTTTTAGTTATTAGTTATATGGAATGAATTATACAAACTCAGTATCAAAGGTACTCTTGAGGCAAACAAACTTAACAGCAATCTCCTTCGAGAAAGGAAATAAAATTTACAAATGCAGGAAGAAGCCTTATTTGAGAACAAATTTCAACATATTTTCCTACACAAAGCAATGTTGATTTTGCAGCGGGCAAATGTATTTAGGGTAACTAACGTATTCAGACATGATCTGTATGCCACTCCCTTTCATTTCTCACATAGAGAGCAAGAGCAGTACAGGATTTCTTTCCATAAGTATATTTTCAATGAAACACCAACCCCTAATACCGTATAGGTTTCAGATAAGAACCCTATTTGTCCGCCTGCAGCATGTTTATACCAATTGCACGTTGTTATTTCAGAAACATACGCACACGAAACATAAAACGTACTTCTATACTTTGAAATATTTATATACAAAGGTGAACCTTTCAAAGTCGACGCTTAGTAATTGGTGAACTCGTACGAGTGAGAAGCCCATTATGTAATTATTTTCAGCAGTCCCAATGCTCCTGGCGGCAAAGTCTACCTAACCACACGAAGTAATCCGCCCAAGGGAAAGTTTCATTTGTTTCCAGACGGCCATTTAAAGCCCCCATCAATTTATTTCGTATCGATTAAGCGAAGAATCCATCTCGCAATTGGTAGATGGGCTGGACTCCCGTAAGTCGAGGCAATCTAGAGCAGGATCTCATTATGGGAGATCCCATGGACTCGCGCCAAGACGGGCTCGCTGGGGCACACGTCACCGTCATCTTGGGGACTCCAAGTCAACCGCTCAAAGACCCACGCTAGTAACGCAAGTATGTACGATCGGATCCGACAAGTATGTACGACAGCGGAATGAAGAGGTTTTCGATTCTTACGGTCTTCAAATTAAGGTCTTCAGTATTAGAAGAATGTCAAAAATAAAACAAGGGACCGTTACATGTATTAAAGGCTTCCTCCGTGGCCCTTATCGGTTAGTTTTTACGAGTGGAACTACATCTTGAGTTGGACTACTGGTACGCTCAATTTAAACGACTTTTGCAGGCAACTCTACGGAGCAATTAAGAGGAGCCGTAAAGTCACGCTGGTTTACGGTCTTGACTGGCCGGTCCTCTACGAGCGAACGAAAAAGGACTGTAGATAGCGTGCGAAAATAGAAGTCTCAAGTTGAAGAAGAGTACTGAAAGCAAAAAGACAGAAACCAGAGCTTCAAAATTTGACTAGAATCTTTCTTACGGTACCACGGGGTCGTTGGCAACAGAAACAGTAAGGACAAATCGATCAGGGAAAGGAGATGAGGTGAATTCAAGCCCAACAGATAGTTCTCAGTATAGATCAGACTAGTGTTATGCACGATTTGATTCGTGCTCGAAATGTTTCAGCCACGTCTTCGACTTAAGAACTCTCATAGAGTGTTCTTGACTTAAGAACACGTAATTAAAACTCTCAGGGTTAATAATTTCGAACAGGAAACTAATCACGCATAAAACAAGCACGGCACACGTACGCATATCAAAGACTACATGTAAATTCTAAAATAACATGAACTCTATAAGGATCTTTGCTTGTTCTGAAGGACGATAGAAATAGTAGAATGTAGTATAAAATTCGTATTGCTTCATTCAAAACTAGGGTGAAAATACACACAAGCGCACGAACCATAAATGGCTGCGCATGCCATAGCTCTCTCACTGAAAAATTTAGTGTTTAAAAGGTTGATGGTTCAACCGGCAGTTGTTCGGTGTCCTACTGCTCAGGGCCAGAGCAACACGATCCACTTTAGCGGGTGCAATTGAAGTATCCCCCCCTCCCCCCCCTCCCTCTCGATCTTCATGTCAACCATGGACGACGCAACGCAGCCTCGCAAGGAGGTAAAACGAATTTCAAATCGGACGATTTTAACTGGGCGGGATTTTAACTGGACGGGATTTTAACTGAGCTCGATTGTTGTCTTTTACGGGAAGCGTTCGAGTATGAAGCCGGACGTATGAAACTGGGATACTCTTAACGAGAAATGTAGTGGATGCAAATTTTTCGACAGCCGGGAATATTTTTTCGCTAAAAAGTATTTGCGAATGCTAGATAAAAAATAGAAATAACAAATTATGGGCTACTTCACTCGGATTAATACTTTTGGCTTATAAAAAATTACAAGAAAAAAAAGTATAGGAACATGAAGCTTGTCGAAATCATAATAACAAATCCAGGGATTGCCACAAGGGAACTTATTTTGATTTTACTGGTAAAAATGAAATAGTCTGGTCGTTGCAGGTTCGTAGATCATTTGAAGCATGCATCGGTGAACGTGCAGTGGCTTCGGGAAGAAACTCCACACCGCTTATATTTGTATGAAATTATGAATTAGACCAAAATTTAACTACAATGAGCTATGTATCATTCGATTCAGTATTATTTTTTCTTCTGTATATCTCTATGTTTATTAAATATTTTTTACATGAATAGATACTTTTCAGCAAACGTGGCACAACGGAGATTTTCAAGTAAGAAAAAATCCACAGCTTAGAATTAGATGTTAATCCTTAAAATCTATCCATATTTCCGACCATGCACCATCTTAAATCCTGCTAAGAGTCAATCCCATTGTGTTTCACGTTATAAGTAATATTTAGTCAAAATGCCTAGTCTTTCTCTTACAGATCGTAAGGAGCTTTATTAAACTCCATAATGCTGAATTATCCAACAGAGAAATTGGCAGAAGACTCAAATGTGATGAAAAACTGTGCGATTGACTGTGGTGAGGTATCAGAAGACCAGCAGTGTTAAGATAGTCCAAAATTTGGCCGCCCTAGCGTTACTTCTTACAGGGAAAACTGCGCCAGAAAGATCTGCAGCCTCAGAAACAGATTTGCAACTGCTTCTCAGGTTCGAAAAGGGTGTGACCTTGTTGTAATGTGTTCTGTTTCAAGAATTAAGAATAGATTGGATGAATTTAAGCTGAAAGGTTACATTGCAAGACGCAAACCGATGACATCGGTGGAGAACAAAAACGCTGTAAGAAATTCGTCAGATGTCTTGAAAATTTTGATGGTTCATTCAGGCACAGGGTGCTTTTTAGTAATGAAAGGTTCAATAGGCTAGGCAGCGATGACAGACAATACGTTTGACGAATGAAAGGTTGGGGATTTCATCCCAGGTGTACAGTTCCAACATATCAAGGTGGTGGTGGAGGTTCCGTCATGGTATGGGGAGTCATCAGTGCTCGTGGTCCACGACCTCTCGTTCGACGGCAAGGACAAATTAATTCGACAAAGTACATTGACATGTTTGTTGAGCATTTTGTGCCCTATTATGTTGATAATTTAGAAGAAAATCCCATCTTCATGCAAGATAACGCCTCCATCCACACAGCGGCCAACGTCAAGGACATGTGGCACCACACCAAGCAACAGCTACAAAAGTTGCCATCAATAATCTTGATAAACTTTGGGTTAAAATAAAAGAAATACGACGCCCTCTCTCCAGACTTCCGTCGGAAATCAATCGAGGCAATGCCGGAAACATCGCAACCTGTCAAGTCCCTGAAAGGTAATGCCACTAAATATTGACAAGTTCGGCTTGTTTTGAACACAGCTTCGTACTAAAATATCAAAATTACATTTTTTATATATGCGGAGTGTCCCTTGGTCTTTTTGATTTTGTCTTCTTGTAAAAACTAACGAGAACACTAGCACAATTTCTTTTGAATGTCATAAATGAACATGGCAATTGAATCAAAAAATGACACTGAATCAAATGGTATCTAGCTTATTAAGATCAGTTACTTCAATTTAGTGTAATTTTAAAATCAGTGAAAAATTGGCGCAGGGGAGTTTCTTTCTGTCGCCACTGTAATGCCATATTTTTGAATACATTCTGACAATGGTTCTGTAAATAGTTTTCTGCCACGCTAACGTGCGTTGAAATTATCAAGTCCAACTTTTTCCCGAACACCGAAACAATTACAAGCACGTATCAAAATTATGGCTAAATTTATTATAGTGTAAACTAAAGCATAATACTCGCGAGAGCCGACCCATAGAACACCTCGTTTTCGTTATTAAGAATTAAAACCTTGAACAGCAAGCGCATCTGTTACGCAGGGTAAAAATTCTACATGAGGGCGAGTGATCGGCGAGAATGTGCAACACAAGATGTCTTGACGCGTAGAGCGCATGAACCCAGCAAGCAAAACAAAATTACGAAAAGCAAATAAGATGACAAGAGATAAAAACTGAAGTACCTACTTAGTTTTTCGATCGCACAGTGACAGACAGTGAACAGAGAGAATATCGAATAATTTAGGGGGATGATATTAACGATCATCATTGCACGTTGAAGTTCACATGTAACAAGCAATAATCAGTTCTGCACAACATGTATTTTGCTCCCTGCATTTGGAAGCGGATCATAACGGCACGTCATTTCAAGGTTAGCACAAAAATTATAGGTTTCGGCTTCCCACCCCCTCCAT
>VOMN01074230.1:0-79234 GCA_014899125.1 Orchestia grillus
GGCCGCTACATTTCAAAGTAGCGCTGCCCACCTCTGCGTATTCCTGCAAATGATACTCGAGACGTCACAGCAAAAAAAAAATTGGATCGCTCATGAACGACGAAATGAATAAGTCAGTAGTTTTAAACATGCCATGTGGAATAAGTGATGGCTCACGAACATGGCTATAGATGCAATAAATGTATCTATACTTTTAGAAATATTACGTAAAATGCATTTCAGAGCACAGGATTTTTGAAATAAATGCGTAAAACGCGGCTCAGCGAGACAAACTAAAAACGATGTTATGTTTCAAAAGAACATGACACCACTCAGTTCATAGCCTTAATTTTTTCTAGCAAGATAGCTTATGGATACCAGGAACTGAGCTACGTGCAACACCAGGTAAAAATTAGATACGCTGTTTAGACTCTCATCTTCCGCGAATTTCGTTGCCAAAAATAGATGTGTAGACCAGGCAACTTACTCTCACGAAGGTTTATAAGTAACCACGATCACGTCCTAAGCGGCGGTATTCAAGTCACGTTGAGCCCAGTGGGCTCATAGCAGCTGTAGCGAACGAGTGCCACACTATGAGAGAACCACCAAAAAAGGAAGAGGAGTCGAGCACTTATAGGCCTGCCTACTTAATATTCTGGGCAGAAGCATCCCGAGTTACGATCGCATACCGACCGCCCCAAGCAGCCTTCGTTGCCGCCGCAATCTGCACTACGAATATTGAGGTTCGTAAAATGGATACGAACGCATCCAGGCAAACCTAGTCAACGAGGTCACGCATGCACAAATAGAGACGCGAAGCTGTATATAGGCTTATGTTATGGTCCATAATATGAGTTTACATGTACATAAACTTCACCAGATTTCTCTGAAATTACTATCCGAGTGAATTAAACGAGCAAAAAAATTCTTGTTTACTTATTAGGGCAAATTCTGTTGCATTAGCAGTACTCAAGGATTAACAAGCGTCAGTTAGAATCCCAGGCGCATTCTTTGAACACCAAGACTGCGTTGGAGAAGAAACATTGGTGGGACGCACGAAGAAGCAATTATTTTTAAAAGCGAACATTACTAGCGCGAGCAGGTAGACGCAACCCTCATGACTGTCACCAGAACTAGGCCTTCAATACAAGTTTAAATATGGTAGGGAGTTGTGAAGATATAAATTTATGGTAACTCAACATAACCCCGATTCATGGTTCATTCCTTTTCAAAAATCAAGAAACCCGCGTGCCGCTCACTAAACCGAGGCAAGACGAGCGAGAGAGAAAATTGGAAGTCATTAGAGACGATATTGGAGCATTTTGCAGAGAAGGTTTGCTTCGCTTAACCCTCATCCCAACCATTATCCTGGAAAATGATCCCGGGTAGAGGCAGTTAAGGAGTCGGTCACTCTAGCTCTCTGAGCTCTTCAAGGTCCAATTTGCATGTCATGAGCATCTAAACGAGCACAAAATTCTTTAAAGAACGTCCTCCTCTAGCATGTCGAAATGAGAGACGCTACGGCGAGCAACGTTTCATTTAAAGCTGGTGCATGCAAATAATGCAAGATAAGAAACGGGTTGAGGCATAAAAAATATGCATTGAATGTGTACAAAATCACGCACAAAATTAAAACATTCACGAAAGAACGGTGTTGAAAAGAGATAATTTACACCGAACTACGTACGCGCTAAACTCTAAAAAACAGAATACACTGGACAAAGGACAGCTTCGTCTCCTTAAATTTAGATCAAATTTCTCCACCATCATAAGCTAGGCGCGAACGATTACAATGGACTGATATGACTTATAGGCTTTAATATCAGTGCATTAAAGTGTTTAATCACGCTCATCAGCTCTACATACTTGGTAGAGACACAGCGAATCTCGATATGGAGGCAACCAAATATAGAGCGCTTGCAAGTTGCAACACAGTCATCAAAGGACGAGGAGGGCGTGCTGTGAAAGCCCTTTGGTCTCGAGCCGTTGCAGCGAGTCTTCCTATCACTAGTTTGTTTTCGTTAGAGCTCGTCCCTCCTCCCCTCCCTTCACGGGAGAGTAAACACAGCCGTCAACACAACTCCAGCATGGCAAACATGGTCAAAAAAACAGCTGTGTCTCAAACTTTCCGTGCTCATATGGTATAGCGTGGCGCTACGTTAGAGAGCAGACTTAAAAGTCCTAGCAGTGTAAATTTCGTCCAAATAAATCAAGATCGACAAGAATTTGAATGGGAGCCAGCTACATAATCGAAAAGAAAAAAAACGAGAAACAGTGAGCTGTGCAAAAAACTGCAAGGGGAAGGCACGTGAAAACAAACTTGAAGGAGGGCCACGCACCAAAATAGAGTGAAGCGTAAATGAGTGCTCTGGCAGAGCACCAAGAAGGCATCTGAAGATGCTGCTTAACATCTGCTGGCGATAAAATACTCAAGCATTTGTGCACGAGAGCGTCACACCTCCACAACTAATCCCCGAAAGACGGGCCTTGAGAAAAACGAATTACACTGTACGGGCACAATGACAGAGTTCAGGAAGTAATAAATATACACTAAAAAGAGATACATATTTGATTCTAAAACGTGACTGAACGATTGAATTGAAAATTTTATGAATTTAGAAAGAATAATTGGAGGAAGTACTCGCACTAAAATGTTTTGCCAAGCCTTCTCATGTCATTATTTATGGTGGCTGTCACATGAAAGCGTAAAGTAATACTGCTTGATTTTTAAAACTCACAAAGTGACTCTTAAGAAAGTATACACATATAAACTATCAAAAAAGTTCAAGTCTATTTTTAATCTAATTTTTTCAGATTTTTCCCATTAAAAGACATAAATGATACCTTAGCACCATGATCTTACAACACCCCATTAACGTCTTATTAATTAGTTCTATTACAATGATTGCTTTTGAAATTATCAACTGTAACACAAATTTAAAAATAACATTGAATTGGAGTGGGTATAGTAGTTACTATAATAATTCGAGGTAAATAAAAGTAAAAACAGGACAGCTGCTGATCATCCACCATCCGTCACCCGAGAGTAAAACGACGAAAAACCAACCTTCACACACCTTTCAACAGATTCAATAGTTTTCAAATGTCAAGAACTGCATGCATTTACGTTGTCGCCAACACTGAATCGAAGGCCTCACCTCGATGGCCAGTCGTTTTTCCATTGACCCAAAGAAAGAATAAACAGAGCGGCAAAAGCTCCCGGAAAATGCCAGTCAACGACAGCATACCAAGCCCCTCCTCGTCTCACTCAACGCCAAGTTGCGTGTATACGGCGCCTTTTTTATGGTTTCCCGTTTTTTGTGTGGTGCAGCCACGTATCGCCAAGAACCCCCAATTTTCGCTTTACGATCTTGGAAGAAAAAGTTGAGAAGCTCAGTCGAGCGTGATGGTTCAGTTTTTTACTGGAATTTTTGTGAGTGCGGTTTAGACCAAGCGGTCATGACTGCAGATGAAATAAGGTAAGGCTGGTGTGCTATATTAGGGACGGTAAGGAAACACTGAGCAGCAGCAGCAGCATGACGCAGCGAAGTAAACAGCAGCAGCAGCTGGTATCGAGTGCACCGAAGAGAATTGAAGAGCGTGAATATTCGCTTTATTGATGACAAGGCCACGGTTTAACTTTGCCGTCACCAAAAATTAGTAAAAAAACCTATAAAACAGGCGGTGCAATGAACTGACACGAATTACTGCCACAATAAAAAAAGATACTTTTCAATTTTTGAAAGAGAGATGTAACACTCAAAATATTCTTTGATCGCCAGTAAATGTTGCAAAAACTTCGTCGCATGCCAGCATACGGGCAAACACTATGAGGTAAGGTAATGTAGTCAAAAATTAATCAAAACCAATCTTAAAACAAAATGTCAAGATACTCCAAAACAATGATTTTAAAATTACTTGTAAAATTACAGTAAAAAATTTCTCGCAAAGTAAATCAATGGAAACTAATTGCTTAATAAAAGATTTCTTCATTTTCATTCAATTGACGTTTTGATTTGTTACAACAAATTATCACAGCATATGCTCGTCGTTCTTGCAAACAACGGTAGGCTGTTTAATTTTTTCAACTATAATATGTTCAATTATTTGTGTTATTAAATTGAGTTTAACGTCATTAAATCAGACGTGTCACCGACACGCGTACATAATTTTTATTTACGATCAAGGGTGAAAACTGTATACAAATAAGTCCTTATTAAATAATGAAACTTTGAACAAAAATGCCCAATCAGGAAAATCTTTACCCAAAAAAATATTATACTCCACATAAAATAGCTTATCATCAATACGGATAAGCGTACATCTGCTGGTTCTAACTCAATCACTGTGAGCGAAAACAGAACAAGGAAAATGAGAAGCCAAAATTAGGCATACAGGAAATAAATATTTTACATGAGCTCCGGCGATTAAACCAAGTAAATCAAGCGCTGAAAACGAAATAATACTGCCTTGTACTTAGTTTCCACACAACAGCATCAGTAGTTTCGGCCTCTTATCAGAGGTACAATATAACCACAAGTCCGTGTCATCATTCACGAAGATATCTTATATTGGGTAAGCACACGCACAGTTCAAGCGTATCAGTACAAATGCCATTACACATTACGTACATATTACAGCCAAGAAATTATAAAAGAGAAATCAAACTTCCACACACATTTTACGAGATCAGAAAAAAAGAACGCTTAGTTCATATCTACTGAGTATAGTACGGTAAGGTAATCATAAAATGTAAAAAGAACAAACATCCACGAGTAAAACACAACAGTTTCTTCCAGGGTAAGTTCCAGGGTAATGAAGGACAAAACTTCAGGAACATCAGGGATGTTAATGACACTGTAGATCAGAGCTACGCAAATAATTAAGGAAATCATTCTTCGCAGGCAAAACAAAAGCGCTTGAGGGACGAACAAAGAACAAAGATGGACCATTAGGCCGCGAAGAGGGTCTCGAGAAGCGCTTAAACTGAGACACACTGGCGTGTGACCAATGTGAGACCGAGAGAGCGGCAGATGTTTTCTGCACGATATACCTCGATAAACGTTTGGCACTCAGGCAAACGCGACAGCGAGATCCTGAGTTCAGAACGAGACCGCCGGAAACAAGGTGCGTGCATGATCGTAGAAAATAGAACAGTGGGTTGCGCGTCGGCACTGACAAAAATTATGAGCACGATGTTAGATGCAAAATAATAAAGGGGATATTGAAATGTATTGAAGGTGTTACAGTAATACAATAAATTTTCAAAAGATGACCGAAGTTGTGCAGACCACTTGAAAGAATTACAATTCCATTTCTGTAGTATGAGTCGTAAGTTTCAGGCTCAGTGGATTGATTGAGAATTACTTTTTCAACGTAAGCGAATTCAACATGTTTAGGATTGAAAAGTCCGCGTAGACACACCAAGCAGACGTGGGCGAGTGCATTCTCCATTTGAAGGGCCCCCCCTACACGGCGTGACATCAGCAGTCTTAATAATGAAGTTTTGGCAAGAGCTCAAGTCTGTTGCCATCACACCTGCTCTTCATGAACGGTCGTCACACAAGCAGCTGATTTCATTATCGCGCACAAATGACAGTCATGCTTCAGCTCCTATGAACAATTTAATAGGCAAAGTATACTTTTGACATGCTCTCTATTACTATTGTACGGAAGCGCAAGTGTTCAAAAAGCGCTATGCTGTTGAGGCAAGTGTCGACACAAAGTAAAAGACTTGGGAGAAGGTCAAGATGTGATAGAAACAAACCGTCACATCACAGGCCCCGCATAAATGAACCGGATTAGTTGCGCGGGAGGATCTCTTGAAGATATTGCCTCTCAAACAGTGACAAGGATTAGAAATTGATGGCTACGCAAAAGACTTCAAGCATTCTCAATAATCAAAACAAAGACTTCTTACGAAATAAAAAGACCAGCTGAACTCAATGATTCACCCGACAAGCAACTTTTCATGTAAAAAGTCATAATACATCTCAAAAATAAACAAGTTGGAGAAAACTTCTGAATGGAATGTCTCCCTCGATTGTCGATTCTTATTTCCCACAGTGAGAAAACCCTGAGAATATATGGCAAGGAATATATGAGAATAATCTTGGCAAGGTGATAATACACAATTTTTCAACATCAATTTATCATAATTAATGCCAGAACTGGCACAAGACGAAAGCACGGAACACGCTCTCGTTAATTATTTAATTCCCAAGAACAGGCGAAAGTCAAACACGCTCGAATGGATAATAGAATTGAGACGCCAATATAAAGAATGTATTAGACCAAGACTTCCTGTACCTGACGCCGCAATAACATTGTGTACTATATATAGCCAATCAAAGAAATAAGTAACGCGGCAGGCGGTTAGCGCTATTCATGCAGCGCCCACAGTTTTCACCACTTCCAGAACATGCGCGCAGCTAACAGCAAGCGAGCAAATTATAAAATTTGAAGCGACTGCTAACCGCACCAGAACGTGCGTGGTTTTGTGAGTGCCCCGACTCACGAATCCGCCATTACAGAAGAGCTCTGAGTCAGAGGTAATGTTACACTTGCGCCATATGTGTAACACGTGACGAAAAGAAGCCGCTCTTCACGTGGCATGCTGATCTTTCATAGGACGTGTAGAAGGCTATACTAGCGCACTCAGGACCCGCGAGTTGGAATATTGAACGTCGACAACACGACACGAGGTGAATGCAAGCCACTTGTGAAGCAGTGAGCACTAAGAACGCGTGCACTCGTGAACATAAAACAAGTCACGAATGAAATTCAGACGCTAATAGGACACAGTGACATGAATAGAAGTCATCGCACTTTTCAAGCATAGAACCTTCATATAGAATCCGTATCGAACGAGAATGAGGCTCACTCAAGCATACCAAGCAGAGATATGGGAAGACCCTTTTCGAACGATAGGAAGGAAACTAACCCTGAGTCGCTGTTGAGAATGAAGCCAAGGCCCTGTACATCCACACGCAAGGGTCCCATTATGAATGATGTACCGCATGGCTCTACCTTCCTGCCGGTGTAATTGAGAGCCATGGGAGGGAGGGATGTGGAAGCTCGCACGAAAGACTTCTACGCATGCAACGCTGATGACGATAGTGAGCTCGATAAGCTGCATACACCTTCATGAGACACGGCTGTCCTTCCTAACACAGACTGAGAACAAGAAAAAGTAAGGATTTTAAAAGGCAATGCAAATAGACCTAGTGGTCCAACAAAAAATGAGAAAATACAAATAACAATGTGAGCTACAATTTAAAAATGAAATCTAATCGCGATAACATAAGTGATCAGAATAGATAAGCCCCGTTATGAGAGGAGTACGGCTTTCTAACCATTAGAAAATGTACTCGCAGAGAGACCCCGTGAGACGCATGTACACGCGGTGCGCAGCGCGCGTCGTTCTCTAAGCTTGTGCACACCAAGTGCGATATGAACACCTCGGGCGCACGTATTGCGCCGCAGTCACGTCTCCAGGCACAACACAATGTTGTACCGTGAGAAACAAATCGGCTTCAAACAACCGCACCAGACCACAGCCGTGAAATTGAACCATTGCAACAGCATACATGTACTAAGGTCTGAAATTTGCAAGCGTTCTAAAAATGTAACATTCATCGACATTTCTCTACGCAAGTAAAAATAAGCGAGTTGCCATATCATAATAAATTTTCTACTGGGAATTGATAGCTTCGCTGTAAAATTAGGGATTGTATTTATCAAGCGCGCAAAGTTACACATTTAAAAAAAAATGAAAATTTACTACTATGTAGCACAAATTAAAAGTGAAAGTAATATAAGTAAAAAAATCTATAGATGTAGTACATGTTAATAAAAATTATTCAAACAGACAGTATAAACTCTACTAAAAAAATTCTTGAAACTGCCCTATATATTTTCTAAAAATGATACACTTTTCAGATGCGTGAAGAAACAAAATTGTGTCTCTCAACACGACTGCTCACCGACAGCTAACCGTACCCTGTACTTTCAACAACAAAAAATGCTTCGGATATTCTAACCAAAATGTGCGAACTATGTTAGGAGAGATCAGTTACATTTAGTTCCATAAAAAACGAGCATGTACAGGCAAGCACTGACAGCAAACGAAGGCAGTGTTCTCTTATCCGACGAACAATGCGGTTCTTGGCAAAACAGCACTACAGCCTATGGTTATGGTGTTGAACACAACGTGCCTTTTACAGACGGTCTCATGCATCCTTGTGTACTCTCTTCGAACCTAAAACAAGCAGCAGTTCATAACGCCGTCAGAGCTAGAAAATAAAAATATGATTACAATCGATTAACGGAGACCTGTTTCTGAGATTTCTCACAGCAGGTATTATTAACGGTTTCTTTGTCAAACAACAATAGCATGCTACACGTAAATCTTTGCGGCACTCGGCCATCCTGAGGAAAAATAGCTTACCTTGAACGTAAAAAGCCTGAACTAAAATAGTATCTAAAGAATACAATGAATTCTGACCAAGATATTTGCAAAAACATACCTTTTTCGTGAGAAATGAACATTTGACAAATAATAAATGACTTCTTCAAGTGATAATCACAAATAATCAACGATCAATTACAATTAATGAGGAATTAAATGCAGACCGTGAAGGTTAAATTTAAACAATTTCCCTCAACTAAGACCTGCATATTAATAATAATGCCGGTCGTTTTCATGGGTCAATACAGCTCACTGGATTAAACGATAGGCATATACATGTACATACCGCACAAAGGTACTCGCACTCGTAGTGCAGTTATTACCAACAAGAATGAAGTTGTATTCATTGCGAAACTTAGCACAAAAGCAGAATAACCTTGTGCTTTCAAAAATAAATGAAGCTTGAGTTGCATTGCAAATAGCTAGAAAGCTAAGTTCGACACAAATGAATAAAACTAATGAAAGCTGACCCCAAAAGTTTCTCACTGGCAACAAAGGCCATGGTGTGTACCGTGAGAATATATCAATGGAGCTTGAATGCAATAACCATAAAGAAACGCAACTACAAAGAGGAACAATAGTGAACAAAGAAAACCAGTCCAGCCAGTCTACCCGATGAAGCCTACAAACCAGAGTAATTCATTCCAAAGCATAGGCGCTGTTGATCGCTCAAATGTGCTGCTGATAGCTCAAACTGATCAATTCGTAAAAAATCAGTTTCAAAATAGAAGAAATAGGTACATACTAGGAACTCAACGGTTGCCTGGCGATAAAATAAACAAAAACATGACTGATGAGTAACATGCAAAATACAAAATATCTTGAATAAATTGTTCAATTGTTTCCATAACGTCGAACACAAAAAAAATTAAGCAAAGCGAAACACTTACCAGTGAAGAGCACATGAGTAAACAAGATTAAACTGCATGGAAGCGACCTTGGACAAGCCTAGCAACTAAGCTCGTTACAATTATGGTTTCCCCAATGAATGTCCATTTTATACGTCATTACAGATCGTTCTACTGACCATGTGACACATGCCGGTGGCGCTAGACAATATTTTGTCCGCCGCCAAGATGATAGTAGTGAGCCAACACGCTAACCTTCAAGCCTCGAGCTCTCAGAACGTTCCCTAATTCTGTACTCTGCGCAGCTCAATTCAGTGAGTCACGAGTGAAAAGTGGAGTCACCTTAATAGCAGTGTTACACGCACGTTCCTTCAGCAAAATATGAACAAAAGACAAACTTGTGCAGAGCCGATCATGATGCAAAAACATGCAAAATAAATTCAACTGCACTGAGACAACCACAAGGAAAAAAGAATTATGAAGAGCACATGAGGGGAAAATATAAAGCAAATGCCATTGAGAAATATTTCGACATCAACGGAAGATCAGTACAAGTGTATGGGCCCATCAAATACGTGTCTCAAAACGAGTGTTCAAGACATCAACCTCATGAATCACAGTATAAATTTTATGACAAGCCTCAATTGGAGAACCAACAACGTGCACCTGTGAAACTTGCCAAGTAATCATTTCAACGAAACGTGCATGTTAAAGCAATTGCAAGGACTCTGTTTAAAAGAGAATTGCAATATGCTGCACCGTAGGTAATAAAGGTTGCTCATGCAGTGTAGCAAAACTTGCGTGAGGGATGTACACATTTCATACAAAAATATCTAAGTAATGAGAGTCTCTGGCCCTCCACAGAACCGGTTGCCTGCAATAGCTTGCATCCGGTACAGCCGGTTTTCTAAATCGAGGAAGCTACTCGATTGGGACAGAAAAATTTCATCTTGCATGAAGAAATTAGATCTGTGTAAGGAGAAATTCCCGAAATTAAACCCAAATACGCATTCTCCTCGGTTAAACGCTGGAATTCATGCATCAAGTAAGCATATAAAAATAGTCTTGTGTAAATGTAAGTACGCGCTATGCTAAACACCAACATCAGCTGTACATGAACCACTGCCGACTAGTCTTGAGAACGGCTCTTGCATGGCCACTTATCCTGTAATGTGAAGGTGGGTCGGAGCGGCCATTAACCTCGTCCGACATGAAACGATATCATTACGTAAAAATGAGTGAGTACTTTCGTGTTACATAAAGAATGATTGTGGAAAATTTCTCCAAGGGGAACTACGAGTACTAAGAGTCAATTACCCGAAGCTTGAGGGTGCAGAGCATAAACGACACGCAAGCGCCTGCAAACTATGCTAAAATTTCCGGAAAATGACGGCGAAGAAAGACACATTCGACGTTCACACAAGCAAAGATCAAGTAATTTTGCAGTTGAGAAGACGAGTACCTGATCCGTTTAGATGCAACTTCTCAAACAGAAGCAACAACAAAACTGCTGCGCACAGGCAATGAATAAGTAAACCAAGCTTAATTGATCAGTAAGAAGAAACACGCAATGATATGTTGAATCCGCAGCTCATTTTTTTAATCGTAAACGATATACGGTTGCAATTAATCAACTAATCTTCACACTAATCTAAAACTGTAATAGAAAGTTTATCATATTGCATTAGTTCGTCATCGTTAAAATACAGTTCAAATTTTCACTAGAATATTTATCATGACCTGGTACTCAACGAAAAGAATTGTCCATCATAACGGCCCGAATAGCCAGAGACAGTTTTCGTACGTAAAAAAAAAATTATTGGAATTCTTACACACGCACAAAACGAAAAGTGTGTGAAGCCTTCGAGTTGAGCTACAAAATTACCTAATAACTTCAAAATCTGACATAGTAACAACCTAACAGTTATGTCACATGCAATCAAATTCTTGATAAACGCGAGGATATAAAGCGTAAAGTACAGAATCACACCGCAAGGAAACTTAGAATTACATATGATTACAGTTGTATAGGAAAAAATTTGTCAAATAAATAACACAAGAACCGTAATAAGGTAGATTTAATTAACATTGAAAGAACTCTATATCATCCCATGAACAAGAAGCGAGCAGAGCATTAAGAAACTCAGAGCCTAGAAAAAAATTCTTACTGAAGGACCATAACACGAAGTCGGTACTTGACACGGTACGAGCACTTAGATAAGATGGCGATAGCGAAACAGAGTAAAAATAGTCCCAACTTCGAGATAGGTGAGAGGAATAACGGAACGTACAACGCGTCGCAAAACTTTCCAGCGTGTTTCATAATTTACTTTGTCCAAATTTTAGAGCAACTGGTAACACAACTACATCAAAAAGATGAGGTCAACAAACTTGCAGCAGAGCCGTCCGTTGGTGGACTAGGAGTCCCGCGCTCTTCGTTGAACGTTTCATACATGAGTGAGGCACGTCACGGAGGCCAGCCAGGTGTGCTCGACGACACACCAATATTGAAGAGAATAAAATGTTCACAAGCTAACTGTCACATCAACGTCTTCCATCAGGATGTAAAGTAGGGGAAACATGAGCCATGAACTCTTCCACACACATATTTATGCAAGAAATATACGCGCAACAGAATGCTCTGAATAACAAACAGCGCAGTTAGGTCCTCCATCAAAAGCCTTCATGAAACACAGACATTCATCCAATTTTACGACCATAAATCCCACATTCGCTGTACGGGTTGATTAATTTCCTGAGTATTTTCCAAAGAGCTGAATAGAGCGGGGGATTCAGCCCCATTCAATTACAGAGAGTCAAAGAACGCACCACAAGAACGATTGCTTTGCCAGGGCTCGCCAAAAAGAAGCCATTGCTGTGAGAGTGGCGAGAAGGCGAGTGTAGGGAGCCCATGCGAGCACGCACAAGGTCCCTTTATGTTGCTCGGGGGTGTATACGCTTCACGGCAATGCACAAAAAAGGCTCCACTGACGCCTTCAAAGCACAAACATGAACAGCTCGACTTGATTCATTTGTCCTTGAGTTAAAGTACGTTGAGCTCATGCATGGTGCTCCTAAACCACAGCTTCATGCAGCGCCCAGCTCACAACAACCTCATGAATCGTCACCGCTGTGAGTGGAGAGTTTATGTGACTTCATAATATTTTATAAGCGCACTGCTACATGAACGTTAAAATTAGGAGACGATGTCGTCTAAGAGGTAATTCTTTACTTGAGAGACTACCGCTCATTTTTTACAGAGCAGTCTATGACTTGCCCGTACTGAAGAAAAAATTTAAACGGCTCGCACAACAGCTTCATCATTCGCAAATTTCTTCTCAGGCCATTTACAGCAAGGTGCTTGAGCATTCAAGCATGACGAAATGATCAGGAGTAAATTATTGAGGAAATACATTCGTAGGATAAAAAATACATTTTTTTAAATTATAAAATCAATACACAAAGGCACGTCAGTCAACATTTTTAACAGATTTTTCTTCAGGCTATGAAAGTCTCAGAGCAGAATTTTTTCTTCCAATGAGCGAAGTATCAATACTTGATAGACCTAGATGACAGTAAAACAGAGCGGACTAGAAAACTTGTCACACTGAATTTAATCAAACTAATAACAGTTACTTATAAAAATAGTTTGATTCATTCCATTTTAACTTTGCAAGAAAGAACTTTTCAATCGATTTCAGGTAGCTAGCGTTGAAAGACATTGAATTAATAAACACAGAGCTGGTAAAATTTGTAAGCGTACCAGCACTGAACTCTCCGAAAAGAGTATCAACAGGCCCGACATGAGTAACGCTTATTAGAAAGAGCACACTTGAGTCCGGAGCTATGATACACTTAAAAGAAATTCTTCAATACAAGAACGCGTATGTGAAGGCGAATTTTTTTCATAAATGAAGAGCTAGTCAATTATTTTTTTGTATACTGGATACAATATTGTTGGTTCTCGATCTTTTCATACAGTAGATGTCATTGGGCGCCTTCGTTTGAGAATCTTGAAGCATAATGAGGGTTTTGAACAGCTTCATGAGATATAGTATACAAACGTCCATTATGTACTTCCATATATTGAACGCGAATAGTTAGGCAATACACTTGCAAGTAAACGAACTTACTTCATCTCAGCAAGCCAGATTTGTTTTACAAATGTCATTCCTTGAGATATTTATGTACAAAATACAAACACAGACAAAATAAATAATAAAATAATCGCAACATGAAGAAATTGCAATGAGCTGTTCAGCTGTCCAGCCAATGGAACACTTGCTAGCACACACTTACTCATACGCCATTTATAGAATGGCCTTAATTCGTTAGACCAGTCCATATGTTTAAATATACTACTTGACCACGCAATAAGCAATTATGTCAGAGATGAGGCAAAGCGCTCAGAACCAAGGGCATGCCCATGAGCAGCGTCAGCAGAGGTGAAGCCACGTCATCCAATGCAGAAGGCTGTTGTTACCTCACATACCATTGCTCTTCATCACATGTTGCCCGCAACAGGAATTTTTTCTCAAGTGTTCTACTGAGAAATTATTGCAGTCCAGTCAGTCACCATAAGAGCTGAGCATTTGATAGCTTTGAAAAAAATAAAAAGCCACATTCGTTGACCGCTTGCAAACTGACCTCCAACACTACAAAAATTTCAAGTATCTATGAAAAGAAATGTAAATTGAAATGTTTTACGAAACACTCAGTAAATACCTAAGCCTAGAGCAGATGATAATGGATAGTTAATTCACAAGTACACTTTTAGGAGGTATGAGACTTCAAAATTAGCATTGCTTTAATCAGAAGCTCTTTCAGATTTAGATATTCGAAAACGTAATACTCAGTATGAGCAGTGATATAAAATTTGGGAGTATATTAAATACTTCATAGAGATTGAGATATACGCTAATATTTTTTCGATTTCTAAGATAAAATTTCCGTTATGAAACAATTAGTGCACAAATTACTTCGAATTTTGTTTCTCTAAGTAAACTAATCCATGGGCAGTGTAAAGTCATGACCTTGACTCATGAGCAATAAATGTTCACTACAGAGCTTGAGGCCAAAACCCTAAGGAATTTTAAATCTCACAATAGGAAAGAAAGAAACAAAAGAGCAAGAAATAAGACAACAGGAAACTGTAGTCAATTGTATTGGTCGAGAGCTCAGGTTTGTTGCGGTAAGCCGCATTTCCTCCGTAAGAAAGATTACTCGACTGCGCTCGCAACGTTATTCCTACGAAACGGAGACTCAGAGCCAAGGAAAAGCATGCTATTCCTACAGGAGGATGTGTGCACAGCTCTGCAGCGGTACATTGGAGCGGCAGCTCAGCGGCCGTTACGGCGGCGGTTGTGTGCGCAGCGCTCTCAGTTTTTGTGGTCAAGATGAGGCAAGCGTGAGATTTTTTTTACATTTCAAAGACGTGGTTTCCTGCTCTTATTCTTTCCCTCTCTCTTTACTGCCCTAGTATTAACATTATACATGGTTTGTCTCAGATATAGAGCCTCCAAAAGTACAATTAAAAGAAATCAAAACACCGAAACTTAAACTAGCTAGAAAATGAAAATCAGTATTGTCAACACAAAGTGTCACACAAAAAATTGATGCCTAAAATAGGTTCTCAGCAACAAGTAAACCCATGTTCGGGCGAGTCACCCAACTAACTTGACTGTATAGAACAGTCACAACATAGCGAAAGTGCACTGTGGCAGACAAATTTGATGTAGTTATTTTGTGATCCCTTTCAACGAGAACGAGAATGAAACACATGTACCATTACAAGAAATCTGACTGCTTGAATAAATAAGTAAGATATCCACTGCACTCGAGGATGAAACTGAGCACGTACGGGGGTGATAGGGTACTTCATAAAATAGTCAACGCTCACAAACTGTCCAGCAATATGAGGGCGCATTGAACCGGTGATATGTAATCAAAATTTATAACACACGCTGAAAGGCACACATGCACACTGATGTGCGGTGATATATTTACGAGCAAGACCCTGCACATATCATAAATTCAAGACAGATTGAGCCGAGTTATCTTTAAAAAAGCTCAACAAAAGTCAACAGAAATTTGAAAAACTAAATAGTATAAATATGATGGAAATATTGTGCAACAACATACGTACGAAATGACAGACTATGAGGTCTGTAGTGAGGAGTACGCTCAGTAAAATGTAGGGTTTTCTCTGGCCATTTTTAGGCCTACATGTATCACAGACACGAGACATAGAAACAAAATCCCACCTCTCTCAATCGTTTTACTCTGAGAATGGTAGGTAACTTATTTTACACCGTGATCATAACAACAATTTATAACAGGTAAAGTTCAACCTTAGCTAAGGCATCCGTTAACGAAGGCCTGCAGATGCAGGAGGAGCAAGACACAAGTCTGTATCTGGGACGCACCGGAGGTGGTTGTTTAGGGCACGACAGCTGCTGACCGTCACAGGATACACGATATACAGGATACTCGCGTTTACACCCCCATCGTGTTACCAGCAGCTCAATGCTTGAGGCACTCTACCACAGCCGTAAAATTACAAGGTTTTACGCACACACACGCTCTGCTGCTGTGCCCCTATCCATCAAGAAAACGGTGCGGACATAACATTTAAGGCGTACTCGTACTAAAGCATCCATCCAAAATATGTCTAGAAACTAAATGCCAGATCAGGTGATCATAGAACTGACACGTGATCGAATTGTATCCAATACATCTACTTCACCTACCTACTTACTTGATTACGTGAAAACTAGCACTATCGATCTAAAAAAAGTTAAGTCTACAGCTTGATGTTCTTATCTTAAATACAATTACCCACTGTGAAGACGCAGAATTTTTTGGAGAGGATGGTGGTAGTTTGTAATGGAAAACATGGGAGTTGACCTACAATTCGTCAGCGCTAACCCTAAACTCACGAGAACTACCCCTGGAGGCAACCATTTTTTGTGCCTCAGGGAGTCTTGCCTCAGGCCGTCACGAGGTAATCACAGGGTAACATGCTTTAATTGTTTTGACGTGTCAACCGTACGACATCCTTGGTAAAATTTAAACAAACCTAAACTCATGGAGAACTTAAGAAACACAGTGAGTTCCGAAAAAATTGATTATTCTGGTAATATGTTCAATATTACCACCTATTTATTGGAAAAACTATCATATGAGAAATTCTACTCATTTAAATTGCAAAATATATAGATTGAGAGATTAAGTAGGAATGACACTCGCTTCACTCGTAGCTATTACTCAACTATTAAACAAAAAACATTGAATCTAAAACAAAGGAAGAATTACAAAAAAAATTTGATTGGAAATTCCAAGTATACTATGAACACTTCAGACCAAAATTAACTTGACCTTAACCATTAATTTTCAAGCAAAACAAGTATTGATTATCATACAAAATTGAAAACTATGATCATAAGTCCAAGGAATATTTAGTTCTTTATTCTAATGAACTTCGTGAATGACAGCATGCCAAGTGTAAAAAGATATGAAAATATTTTATTTCGTAGACGTCGACGCTATCTTTACCAGGAAAGAATTTTAAATGAAGTTGAAAAAATTGAAGTTCATTCTTCTGTCATACGATTTTATTTTTAAAAAATACCACCATGTGTATCGGATAAAGTATGAAAATGATTAATCTCAAGTACAGGCAATTAAGAATGATATTCAGAGCCCACATGTACATAAAAAGACGTAATGAGCTTATTTCCAGTGAATTTTTTTGGAAGCAATTCGTGCAAACTTTTTCGAATGCCCTAAATAGCACTACGTACAATTTCATAAATAGACTTGACTCTATTTTACAGCTAATTTTTAAAAGAGACTTGTCAAGAAATTAGAGGAAACTTTCTCAGTTTCAAGTTAAAGGCTTATTAATATTCAGCATCTAAGAACCATCGGAGTAACCGAAGTAAGCGAATTTAAACACACAATTACTGACATATAAACCAGTGACACTTTCGTGAGCGCATGCTAATTCCAAATACTTCACCAGAATATTATCAGATACGACTCTGGCATTCAGCGAGTTATGGCAAGAAAAAATTAACATTTCAAGTGACGGGCTCAAAACGCGCTGACAGAAAAATGAATATACACAACGAAACTCAAGGGCAAGCCTCTCATTATGCAGAAATGAATCATCACCAACTCAATAACGCTTAAATGATCACGACATAAGCCTGCGAATTAGAAGAATCAGCACAAACATGAGACTTGAAACTCATGGAGGAAATTAATAGCTCATGCAGCCAAGTCGACTGTGGAAAACACACGACTGACGCATATCTTTTCCTTTGCAGGAGTATTATGCTTGGTCAGCAGCAACTAGCCACGAGTTTCACAACTAGTCACCGGCGGCACAGAGAGAAAAACAAGTTGATTCAACACACTCGTACTTCGGCCACACTGCAGAGTCTGCATTAGAGGGCATGAAGCACGCTCGCCCATAGCTAGTATCAAGTGGACCGTGTACACTCCATCAGTAATGGGAAGCGGTAGTAACATGTGTTCAAACATGATTCAAATACTAACTCAAAATTAAGTCAACTTCGAAAAGACCTACATACATACACAGTTGGTAAAAGATACCCACCAAATATTGAACTAAACTGCAATAAATGCGAACGAATCGATCAGGTTAGACGAAAAACAGTGACTATAATTTTGCTTGGTCGCCTCGTTGTCTGAAGTTTAATTTAAATTCACCACTCTTTTCATAAACGTAATTATTGTAGCGAGTGACTGAGCCACTTGGAGGAGCCACGTCTTGCCGCACACATCTAAACCAATATTATAAATTATTCAAGTAATATCCAAGTAAAAGGACTACGGTACCGTGAAGCAGCTCGCATATTGATGAAATTACGTTCACAAATTCCGCGCATAAAGTTTGGAGCGTTCCTTTGTCACGCTGGCGGCAGGTAGAGGAGCCCAGAACTTTAAATGGCCGGGGGAATAAAGCGAAAGGAAATAAAGGCAGCGACGCAAGAATGTTCAGGATCACAAAGGTGAAGGAGGGGAACAACTGAGGTTTCAGCCGGCGAAAACATTACTAATGGTTACCATGAGCTACAAAAAAAAAAAGCACGTATAATTAATAAAATTTATTGATACTGACGTAACTGGATGATCGTCTTATGAAAGACACTTAAATTTTTTTACCTTTCACGATTACAGATAAAATCTGTAGAAGTCATTTTTTTTGTACACATCAGATAATCGGTAGCGAAGGCTCGGAAGATGCATCGAGCAATTTACGCCGAGTCGAAATAATTCCTGCAAGTATTTCAGAGGACATCATTCAAATCATTTGTATAAGTAAAGTACGCTCATCTTTGAAGGGCACAGTGCATTCCACTAGTAATTCTTTACTTAACACAAGTACAGGAAAAATTTAGAAGCAAAATAACCGCCTCAAGTCGCAACTGTATTCACGCAAAAATTAGTGAGTCACCCAGACGGTAAGAGTCCTAAACTGAGTATCTCAACAACTACACCAAGAATTAAAAGAAGTTCTATGTTGTACTATATGTGTGCTCCTAGTGGTAAAAATATTGACCCAGTATAAGGTTTTGAAAAACTAGATTTGAAGTGACATCACAGAAGGCTAATAAATTGAAAAATATAGTGAAACGTTCAAGTCTTAAACGTCTTCCGTCCTAAGAAAAACAATTAGTGAAAGATAAGCTTCGATAAAAATGAAGTTACGTAAATTAATCTTTCCTTACATTACAATACTTTTCAAATACATGAAACGTTTATGCAAATGTACGACTGTTAGTGGCTATACAGAAAAATGCATGGAACCAGAAAGCACAATCGAGACGAGAGGAGTGGCAGCTAAGAAAGGAGAAAACTGGTCTATCTAAAACTAAAGACAAATTTAAATAAAAATAAAAATAGAAATTGATAACTATCTCAGTCGCCGTCAACTAAACTGTCTATCACGAATAGCACAACCGGCCGAGGAGGCTTAATACAATAACACAAGTTGAAATGAGTGACTACATATCAATCAATTGAAAACAATTTTAACCCACAACCTACGTTTGCTACACACCCTAATAAAGCAGTAACTTAATTAAGAGTATGTATTCTACAGGCTAAAACACTTCATATAACATTACCATAAATTTCTCTATGAGCCACACAAGGACACTGCAAAACACTGAACACTCACAACAAATACGATGAATAATACGACGCTTGCAGATACCAGCGTTCCAGATTTTCCACACTCGACTATTACATTGGTAACAAAAGCAGGTGATGACTGAATTTCGTTGGTAGTCAACTCACGCGTGAAACTTTTTCTTGGAGTATTTACAACTTCCACTTTCCACTGGCGCGTTTTCAGTAAAGCAATGGTGCAAAACTCGTTTCCTTTGTAAATAATTGATGCTCTTTAGAGTTCCATTTTATAGTTATGATATTGATATGTCACTAAGGGTTTCTTTCTCTTCCCGATGCTTATAGAGGTATCTGAAAAAAGTGAAAAACCTACTCATCAGAACAAATACTTCTTGCAGAATATTCACTCACAAAGCAAGACTTGAAGCAGGACACATCACACCTAATTCACGACTTCCTCGTTCACTCAGCTTCTACCTTATTAAAACAGCCAGCAAAAATAAAAATAAAGTGTAAGTATTATCTCATACAAGTAACTCAGAAGATATTTCTTTCAAAAAGAGAGAGGACACTTTCTATTGCTTCTAGAACTCAAAAACTTCGAGCAACGACAGTGATGATCACATTATCACGATCAAATTTATGTCAACGATTTAAATAAATTGAAAGTTACAGTAGAAGCCCCCAATACACCTTATGCTTAATATCGAAGTAAGGGGAGCTCATTCAAAGCAATGTATCACAGCGGTGTCCGTTACAATACTAAGCAGCCCTTGAGGCGGAGGTGCGCGGTGGCTCTAACCTCTACGCTATTCTCTCTCGCCGTGCTCAGCCGTTACTGGCTGACTAGCTCACTCTGAACCGTAGCTGCTGCCGTAGCTGGTCGCTGCCTGCAAAGCAGCCGGTCTCTCCTTACTCTCTCCATCATGAAGAAAACCCACGGATTTTTATTATGTGAATAATTTCCTAGTTTGCACAGCAATTTTAAGATCAATTTTTTTCATTGTTCAAGATTAAGATTCACCTTCCAATTACATCCGCACGAAGATAAATAAGTATTATAACTTCCATTTTACCTGTGTGGTTTATTCAATTTCAGATCTAAAGCAGTAGAGGCTAATAAATGGAGCACACTCTTTTCTTTTGCCACGAAGTATAGGGACAGCCGTTGGAAGTATTAAGAATAATTAAATGTTAAAACTCCAATTCTTTCACCCAATTAAAATAAGTGTAGGGAAGAACTGAAATATTCCAAACGAGCTCCAACACTGCCTTTAACAGCGAATAAGCTATTTCAAAATCCAGTAAAAACAGGAAAATTTTCTTTTGGAATGGACAGTTCACAGAAAAAATACGATGCATGCGTATGACACAAGCTCCTGCTATATCAGGAATATTGTAGCAAGTCCAATTTGACACGTGGTGGAGCAGCTCCTGAGGCTAAACATAGAACAGCAATCACGACAATAAGCGTCCTTTCAAAGGATTGAACATAGGTTCACTTTTCGTGGCTAGAAGTAATGGAGCACTGCAGTAGTGTGGACCAATCATCATAACTAGCAGCACTTCACGTGCCGCATGTGGAGTTGCGGTGGCTGAACGTGCGCACGAGTGTGTATATTGATTTTCGTAACAGAGGCACTCGTGCAGATGTAACAGAAATGTTTGTTTTTGCATGTATACTTTCATCTCAGCATGTATTTTGCGTTTGTTTTCATTAATGGGACTACGTTCACAAAACCACGAGTGATTTATTGAAAATTCAACTAGATTATAAGTAAAACTTGGATATGCTTTAACAATCATAAATGAACGACATATCACAACTTCATAAAATCATCCAACGTCGCAAAAAACACTAGTTAAGAATTTCATACTCAAATAAGGTCATAAATTACAAATCAATGTTTTCCATCTGGTTATACTTAACATTTTCACACTCATTTGTTCCTAACGAAACTCTTTGTGTGACTGACACGTGTGATATGGCTGGACATTTCACACTAAAACGAGTGTAGCTTCTATAGAAGGTGCGCTAATGCAGCTCGTTGTCGCTGTTCGTGTGACCATGGAATATGAAGAGAGCTCGCATACTGCCAGAAATAAATCATTGAAATGACAGGAGCAAAGATAGAGAAAAGAGGGAGAGCTATGCAGGGAATCTCACCCCCTCCGGCCCAGCTATATTGATCTCTTCTCACGGCAGATGCAGCTGCAGCAGTAAGAGCACCGTCAGCAGCGCGTGCATGAAGGCACTTTGCACTGAAAGCTTTTATGAACTTTACAAAATTCATGAGCTTGTGAATCTATTTGAACGTATTTCAATTTATACTTCAAATACCTTTCAAAAAATAATATATTATCGCATAATTGTTAGCATTTCGATGCGCTACAAACGCTCATACTTGAAAATTGGCACTAAAGTATTTCTCATTTAACGACTGACGGTAATAAAATCACTGCGATAATTAAAAGAAGCTGCTTCATATTCTTCATTCTATGTTAGAACAAATACGAAGTTACGTTTCACCCGACACGGAATATGTCAGTTGCCAATTTCTTCTCCGGTAAGAAATTAAACATAATTCCTACCTCTCTTAGCAATGCATAAACAATAATTAACTATAATTAAACACGAGCGCGTGTGCCAATGAATCAGTGCATGAAATTCGACAGGAATAAATCCCAAAGTCAAATTCCAATTTTCAAGATTACCATGGCACAACAGCCATATAACTTCTAGTCAATGAAATCATTTAAGGTAGCAACAAGCCACGAAAGGGAAAGCTGAGAAAATGTTGTGACAGTTCGGATAAACTTCTGTTGAAGTTTGAGGGGAAGTTTGCAGTCAACATAAATCACCAAAGTCACGTATAGGAGTCTCTCAAAGTTGCAGCAGTCCCCCTCCCTCTGTGGGGCGTTTAGATTGCGAAGCTTAAAGATGTAGTGTCCAAGAGCACCTTCTCTTGTCGCTGCCTCGCACTGCTGCCTGCGCGGTTCTGCTGATTTGATTCTACGTGCTAATGCATCGACAGGTCCTTGAGTAAGTTAGGACAGAGTGAACATAAAAGCCAATCCATCTCTCTGATGAAATAACTAGCACTATGTCCAGGAGATGGCTATTTTGAGGGAAGGCATGGCAAATGGCACGCGTGCGTTCTGTCGAGTTCAAAATTTAGCCAAGTTTGTTCTTTGACAAATGCGTCCAGTGATACAAGCTTACACAGAATTCAAAGTACAACTGGAAGTAGAATAAAATCATGAATCCGTATACATTGTCCGATGTCTAATATTAGAGATCTTCAAGGGATTAGACAGCAGCTGTGGGGCCAGGACATCACATTTGTGTTTACTGAATATGCGTTTACTCCACTGACGAAGCTTCCTTCATATGTACTTCAGAACAATATCGTTAAACGGAGAACATTGTTATAAGGGTACTGAACATTATCGACAGAATACTATTACCTATTGAATACCTATAAAGAAAGGGTAGAATAAAATATGTGTTGACAAAATCAAGGGCTCTGAAAGTAATACGATTCATCACTGACAGAAGTTATTGAAGAGGTACACACACACGAACTCGTGTGATACTGTAAACGTTGAATTGAAACGAGTATAAAGAGAGACTCAAATGAGAAAAGCACGTACGATTTAACACAATAGGCGCTTCACAGTTAAGGATGAGTAGAATTTAGTGAAACTGTATTCAAGTTAAGCAAAAAAGAATTAATCAAAACATTAAAATTCGTTTCAAATTGCGAACAAGTGTTCAAAACTATCACTCAAGGTATTGACCAAAAATTCCGTGATAGTGCCTCCAAAGCAGGTTAAGCTTCCATGAAAATGCATAAGTCGGAGGTCGCCTAGTTAGTTATTCATGTGACGCGAGACGATCCCGGCAAGTTGGGAGCAACACGTCGGCTTTAAAGGGAGTTACCATCCTCTCCCATGCTCCTCCCATTCCCTCCTCTTCGCTCCTCGCTATAACTTTGAGCTGCTATGCCGCAATCATTCAACTATTTTCAACATTACTGCTCCCATTCCATCGAAAAGATTCCAAAAAACGCCGAAAGTCTGAGGCTCTCGGCAACACAAAAGTTATAAGCACCACCGTTTATGTGCGTAGTGGCTTACGTAAGTGAATGGATTTTGCGAATTCTAACAATAAAGGCAGAACATCTGTGTTACTTGTGGCAAAACATTTTGCTTCTAAAACATTAAAAAATAGTCGAATTCATAAAGATATTGTTTACAGAATAAACGTAAGAAGCATTTTTCACAAAGCACAACACCGATCAACATCGCTATTCAAAATTAATTTAGAAATTGTACGTCTCGAAAATTCAGTCATAAATGATGATGATGTGAGGCACCGATAAGGGCACATCAATATCAGAAAGAAGCTCGGGGTACAAATCCAGAGAACACAAAGATTCCCCACACAGGGTACAAAAACCAAATACTAGTTATCCCATTACCTAGGTGGAGGGGAAGCAAACTTAATTTGAATAAAATAAACCACACTCCGCATTTATTATGCAAATATACGATTACATCCTTACTTTCATCTTATAAAGTATTTTGGACAGAAATTACTTTGAGCTGAAGTGAGACTTGAGAGACAAACGAATGAGTCCCGAGTTGCAAAGGTGCAGAGAGACCTGGTGAGCACCGAACATTTTCAAAAGGTAAATTGAGGCGCTGAATTGGTTATCCGATCACGCACGCCTGTAGCGGAGGCAGCTCACATCCTATACAAGCCTATAAAAGAAATTGCTGAGCTCAAAGAAGTTAGAAGAAGCGCACCAAGAATGCCTAAGTTCAAGAGTCGAAGCAGCGAAGCACATAAAGTCTGACCACAAAAAAAGCGCAAAAGTATCCTCAGCGCATTCCGATTACCGTACCAAACACTGTACGTTCACTCGGCAAAATAGCTGAGAGCTTTTAATTGAAAAAACAATGCACCCGCGAAAAAAATGTATGAAGCACTTTTTTAGCGATATCGTTCCAATAAAGAATCATTTCGAATGAATAAATGATAATTTCACCACCTAAATAGGTAAGGATCTATTGATTAGTCTGTCGTCCACACATTGTGTTTTTCTCATTTTTTCATTCCACTGTAGAAGTTATTCACAAAAAAATTACAATTGTTTCTGTAGTTTCTGTCAGCTAGCCAACAGTCTCAGTAAATTTGCCCCACATTACTGCCCGGCCTAAACTACAATAGAATAATAGACCATCTTGCCCCACACATGTTTGTTCTCCATGTTTGATACGCATTCTAAATCAGCAATGCATTGAAAAATACTACGCTTTCATTACTTTCTGAAGCCTATCGACCCAAGCAAGGCTTCCTAAATATTTATGTCCATTATTATGCTCCGAAAGCAGCGAGCACGACTGCGTCAATCCGGACCCAACATCCACTAAACGAGATCATTAACTTAGCACCTGTAACTGTAGAATGGTTTAGCATGAAGCAGAGTAAAAAACAATAGGCAATCACGGTAATAGGGTTCAATCAGTGAGGACGAATAAAGTGATAGTGCCGTGTTCACCGTGATATTCGTTTACTGAAACCTTTATGATAACGCCCAAATTTCCGATCAATGACTCTGAAAAAATCCAATACAATGAATGGTTGTAAGTAAGCATTTCACAGATTTTAAATGCCTCTTTGAAAAAGCTCACAACAAATGTCTGTGTAAGAAGAAACAAAATCTTAATAAAGTACGCCAGCATCGTGTTGCATTTCAAACACACTCAGGAAAGCACTTGAGACATATCAGTAATATACCGTGAAGCAAAGATCAAGAAATCTTAAAAACATGTTTGCATGTTTTCTCTGGAATTGAAACTCACACTTCAAGGGTAAATCGCGAATGAGATAGATATGGAATACCTCTTGATATAGACTAGATAAGGAATACACGCTTTGTTGCAGGACTGTCACATTTTTAAATTATGCATATACTCTTGAATTTCACAACAATCAAAAATACGCGCTTCAGACTGCAAGGCCACTCATCAGGGCAGACTGACAGTACATTATTTACGAGTTGCATGAGTATGCTACGATAGATAATATTATCCACGATGGATGATAAAATAAAATCAACAGTTTTTAAATCTTAATTTCATTAAATCTCTATGCTAATCCACTGTTAACTAAACTCACATGGACACTTTACTTCGTTGTAAAACGACTAATCAAGTCGTTTAGGTCTAGGCAATCTATCCTTCAAATTGCCTCAAAGTTATGAGACATCGATTCATCAAAAGTAAAAGAAGGCCGTCATTGTTGCGCCAGGAGCTCGAGCACAATGCTACCAAGCGTGATAACTTGAATCCAGTCGATACAAGCCCTTTCTTTGCATAATATTCTTGTACGAGCGTTCGTGCAGCCACTGTATTTACGAACACAATAGCTTTGTTCACTTCAAAAACTAATGTCGCAGTCCAGAACTGAGGTTTGTGCAAAATCAATATTAGAGGATATCAATGAAATCACAATTATATTTCAGGATGAGTTGAAATATACATATTGTATTGAGCCGTTTTAACCTACATTCAACAAGAACAACAAAAATTTGACAACACACAGCAACTATAAACAGTTCATCGCGATAAAATACAAGATTTATGGCTACACAATCCTGACCTACTTCGCCTACCATCCCTTTACTCATCACGCCATGTTGGGAGTAGAGAAGCAAGTGCAATATGTGTATAAGAAGAAGGAGGATTTTACTATCATGAATAATTATGTACTTAAGTAAAATTCAAAAATAATAACTTTTGTTACTCTAAGGCTGAGGTAAAGTTTAAGAAACATCCGAAAACAGACGCTTAAATCTCAGGGATTAAATGAAATTTACTGACGTCACTCTTTATTTTCTATGTTTGATCATATTATTGCGCGTTCGACTTGTTTATTAACTAAGACGAATAGTTAGCCGGAATCAAAATAAATTTTATAAAGGACAAGGGAACTTTTTTAAGACCATGTTTATGTTTATAATAGAGGAAATGATTTAACTAAAACATCGGAGCCTTTGTTTTCCAGAGTAAAAAAAAATGAGCAGACAGGTCTAAATGCACGCAGGACCAAGACAACTGAGCTCTAACTTGAAAAACAAGTGCAATGCGATAAAATGAAAGCTAAGAGAAAGACCTAGGGAGCAGCGCCGGCTGCGGGTCTCGTGAGCGTATGAGGTACCGCTATCGTGTTTGTACGGTAGGCTCAAGGGATAGAACTAATGCATGCACTTCGACAGAGAATAATTCACGACTGCAAAACTGAGCATTGAACGGCTGTGTCGAGCGGAACAAAGCCCTGCATACTATATGCTACTGATGGCTTTCAAAGCTAACAGAGAAATAATATATGGGTTTGCTGGTCAAACGAAAAACGCACGATCTTTGTCCTATTAACTGAATCGAAGAATATTCATAAATCGTGATGTGATAATAATGCAAGCTATTATTCGTTGAAGGTGAGATATGGACGACATTCGATGAATCGAAGCATGCATAAAACGCTCAATAACTATTAAAATGAGAAATATTTCACCAAAACGGACTTGAATAAAAATGGAATTTCCGGTTCAGCTGCTCGCATGATCAGTGAATAAGGGTTACATAAAACGGCAACGTATTAAACACCTGACAGGTCAAGATAAAAATAATTATCTTAACGAATAAGAGGCACAATAGCGTCTGTCTTATCTAACAAGGAAGTGAGCAGATGACCACGAAACTAAAAAAAAAATAGCTTCTTTTTTTCGATGGGAGTACTTTTGGAAGCGTTTAAAACCCTTGAACGATCAGCTTTAATTAAATGGTCTTTATCAACGCTTTACAATAGACTTGACGTTGCTCGATTAAGACTTCACTCTCTGAAGGCTCCCCCAGCTGCGTTTTGAAGAGGCCTGCATGTAGGGTCTAATGACAATTTCGTGATCTCCTTGCCGCAGCGCCAGCATATGATGTTAGTGCCACACACTGCGACGCATGTTCTATGAAGGGGATTAAGTTACCGTTGTTCTGATTAAGTCAAATTTAGATGAAGACGTGAGTGCCTCCACGACTGGGCATCCATGACAGACGTGATCAAGGGCGCATCGCAGTGTTTACAGAGAGGCCTTCTTCCATGATGAGACAGCAATACCGAGAATCGAATTAAACTGAAGAATTCTCAAGCCAGCGACAGCAAACGGATTGCGATGCAGATTTTAGTTCTGAGATCAATTAAAGAAACGGACAATGACGTTGCCTAGTTCGATGACAGAGTGTCAGGCCATAGTCAATCTGGAAGCTCAGATTACTTCTATGCCTCGAGCGAAGATCAAATGACTATCTCCGTATTAACACACGGCTGAAAACATGAAATCTTGACGTAAATAATTACTTTTATGAACAGCTTTTAACACATGCTGATAGGTCGCCTAAAAATTAAGTTGTTGGAGATCCCCGACACCTTACATCAATGAGTATGAATATTTTTCATCCAAACGAATAAGACCGACGTAGTTACAATATAAAATTTCCCCATATGTTTGAGTTGAATATCTATACTACGAATTCTTTAAACAATATCAGGATAACGCCGATGGACCGACATTTGAAGCACAGTCTCGAACAAAGTTCTACAATTATTTCGAAAGCCCTCTGGTCTTAGTTTAGCAAGGAAGGAAAAAATCTTCACACAGCAATGGAGCGCAGTAACGAAGGCGTTGCTCGCACGTAAACAGGAAGTCAAGCTTGCCAGACTGACTAAACAGACAACACAGTCAAGCTGTGCTCTGTACACGTGACTGATGCTATCACAAAACTGTGTGACCCGCCATGCGTGCATGCTGTGAGCCCTTTTCCCTACACAATTGCTATTTAATTCTAATCAAGTATCTGTGATTTACAAAGGTTATACCTTCTGACGCGATAATTCCTCGATCGTGCAGTTCATCAAAGGCTCCATAATACCTTTAATGCATGCTAGAAGTGCAAATCACAATGTTTTCCGAATGATCAAAGAGCGATGAGAAAGTTATCTGCAACAAATAAATAGCCTAATAGCGGCGATGTGCCCACGTGCAGTCGGCAAGCACTGTAGGCGATGAAGGCTGATGAGAAAAAATTACACCCGTTCAAATTTGTCACACCTCATCATGAATCACAAGAAGCTCAGGATTCATGAGAAGGGAAAGAAAAGTAACAGGCCTTAAATGTAAGTGTGCACACATTAATTGATAGAATTTGCTGCACGATAGAACGCATACCCTTCTGCGTTAATTTTACATCAGAAAAAAATAACAAGTTTCTTAAAGACGAGCGATCTCCAACATAAGAACAAATTGTTACACGAAATTTATCACTTAATTTACTCTGCCAAAAATTGTCAATCCACTTCTGTACGGAATGCCTAACTAAAACTTATTATGTACATTGGAGCCTAAGTAAACAATTTTTTTTATATTTACTCAAGCAATCCTTACAAAATACGTAATCAAGAATCAACACGAGCCTCAAATTATTTCACATAAATAAGGAGTTAAAAATTAAAATTATTTGCTTCCAATTCGATCTCATCCGACCGTAGTTTTTGCACTTACTGTATCGGACTTACGATAGGCATGTTCAACCGCACCTGAAACAAACAGAGAAAATTATTTAGTACATTTATAACAAAGAAAGTATGAAACTTGAATGAAGCTTTCAGTTTAATCGCTTCAGTGTTTAAAAATTACGAAACGATGATTTTGTCAGAGTTACTCGTATATATATATTATTTAAGGCATTGACGTAGAGTGTGGTAGGTTCACGCGAAGCTGTTTTGCTTTTCGTACTACATAAATTCCTACTACAAAATGTATGCGTATGCTTCACATCAAATAATACCTTGGGTTTCAGGTTCAGCACGTAAAATCTAAGTGGAAGAATTATGTTACTTTAATAAGTGAACGATATTTAAAATTAAAACCGGTCACATAACGCAAGCAAAGCTCGTGTAAAATCTTAAAATGTGACTAAAAAAATTTACGTACAGTAGGCGTCACTTTTCACATTAACGAAGGCTTCACATATTTTTTGAAACTGTATTACGACATTTTTGTCAATGCTGTATGCCCAATAACAGCCAAATAAGAGAAAACCTTCTCACGATGCAATACGTTAGCACCGTCCGCTCCTACTCATGAACGACGATAAGCTACAAGCCTTCGAGACAAGCTAGAAGCTTGTTATCGTTCAAGACAAAACTCGAACTACATAGATGCAGAACACATCACACTCAGTAACATACACGAGAGGTCACGTTTTACTAGACGCCTGACGCTGTGCCAAATGTTGACCACCAGACGTATAGAGATGTAAGCAACACGTTGACTAAAACACAAAGACAGGCATTGTGCAAGAGGCTACGCTTCGCCAGGCCGACTCACCCAAACAGTTTACCCGAGCATCCAGGCAAGGTTGGTAAACAAGCAGAGCTACGTAAGCATCAGCCGAGTATATGTACACACTCAAAAACAAGTAGGGTATAGCCTGCACGACTTTATCGACCTCCAAGTAAGCAACAACTCGTTTTGCTTGCATCATCAGCAAACTGCGTAATGCTCATTTTCAATTACGTGCACAAACAATCAAGCAAACTCAGACTGCGCGAACGTTGAAAAACAGAGGAAGTAAGATGTGCACAGTACACGCGCATGAAATTTACTCAATCGTATTTTCGTTAGACACATTTTTGGAAGAAGAAAATAAGAAAGTAGTCCAATATGATAAAAATGAGGTTAAATGAGAACCACACTAGTCTCGGCTTACATGTGAAGCAAGACTCACAAGTCTACGCCCCGCTTGAGCACAGCATGCGACAGAAAGATCGCACATGTATCCATCTACCAAAATACACCAGCCAGGACTCTCAGGAGCTACGAAACACTGACGTGAGAGTAAAGGCTAGAAAGTAGATTTTTACATGTATTAATTTGCCAGCACTGCATATTGCACTATACATGTGAAAAGATTGGCAAATTTAGCCATTTGTGTGCTACTATGACGGAGTTGCCCCGTGGACGAGCACGGCGAATGTGGCGAGAGCTATTGAGGTGTGCGAAATAACGTGTTTGTGCAAAGTTATTTCACGAAATAATTCAAGTCAGCTGGAGGTCTGCCGCTAAGATCTTCGTAATTGTAATTATCAGTTTACTTACGCAGGGGAAAACCTAGGAAGCTTCCGCTGGAAGAGATACGAGCACACTCGTACATATCTTGCAACAGTTTCGTTTCAGATGTGGGCGATAATTTCAGTGCAGCACGGCATCATTAAGAGAACAATGCTTGAAACGGATGTCAGACCAACTGGAAGTCGGACTCGTGTCATTCGTACAGCTCAATTTACTTGAAAGAAACGAAACAAATGGAAAATTTACATTCAATAAAAGATCCAAAAACCACACGCAAGATAATGTTCAGTAAATATCCTAACATGTCTAGGCACTAGGCACACATCTCGTCATTCGTAAGTACAGCGGAAATAAACAAAATTATGCAAACATTACAAAGGCGAACAGATGCAAACAGCTATTCTTAACTTACATACTGTGAATGACAACGTAAATCAAGGAGCACCATATGTTGTTGCCTACAGCTATCGTTTTTGAAAGTACGTCAGAACATCTATAGCTACGACTGACGAATATGGTTTGTGACTTCTAGAGTCATCGCTCATGGGATCGACAAGAGGAAAATATAGCAATCAAAGAATAGAAAATGAGAGATTGGTAAACAAGTTAATCGCAAATAGTCAGACTACAGTACTTTACGGTCAGTCTTCGCAGTGCTTCTCGCTCAAATCTACCTTTAACAATAAGTTGGGTGCTTCGAGTCTGACTTTATCAAGAGTGGACCTGGCAAAAGTACTGCGAAGGGGAATAAAATATTCAGGACTTTGTGAGGGAGCTGATAAGCGGCCACATAAGGACACCGGAGTGTATCTGTGTTTGCATGATTACCAAGTGACTGCAGCGAGATAAACGGGGACAAACGGGGCCGGGCGTCGCGGGGTCGGGAGAGGGGCAGGAGTACACTGGGAGGCGGACCGCTGGAACGCGAGTTCTGTGAACGAGGTTGTCACTAAAGGTGATCTGCTCGTCCTCGACCCAAAATGTTGCCATAACTGACCACCAACCATATCGAATTAAATTACACGAGCTTACACTCGTGGCTAAAATGTATCGTGGCAAGGAAATAGAGGTACTAAGATAAAAAACCTGGAATTTTGACTGACGCTCAAGTCTACCCAAGAACAGCACCGACTTGTAGTTTATCAAGTACTGATATTTCTATTATATTGTACTTCGTATAAAAATACTTTCACGCAAAGTTGAATACTCGAGTTACGAACAACAACTGCGAAGGATACACAAAATTTTTAGGATTGAAAATAAACGCATCCAAAACACTGTCACCAAGACGACTGATTCTACACTACACTTGGTCAATGTAGTGCTTGATATTGAGCGAAAGAAACGTGTTCAGTTAATGTTAATGACCAAACAACTTTGACTAAAAATACATTTCTACACGAACAGAAACCCCAGAAAGAATTTCTCAGGGCATTGTATGAAGCAGCATTAGCTCAAGTGTTGGTCTGGTTTGATAGGGAACCGGTTATAATAGCACATACGAATAAACCTTCCCATACGTTTATGCCAACGTGTTTCCTGCCATACAACAAACCACTTTGTATCGTTCATATGCACATGCTTCAAGGGACGCCCAAATCAATACCTAGGACGATGAGCTTCATGAAATGGAATACGTGAAATTGTCTATATTAACTAAAAAGGTTACTCATAATTAGGACCAAATCTGGCATGTATGTCATGCAAGGGGGAAACAAAACGTACATCGTGAAAAATCATGGAATACATTAATGATGAGAATTACACGAAAGAACAAAGAACCATGAAAACCAAAAGTCTTAAGCATGAATAAGTCACAGTCGATCGTAACTTTTTTGAGTGAAAATTTTAAAGCACGGACAATTTGAATTTCTGTAAATGTGTATGAGCGAAATCCTTTCTTTCAGAATACATGCTCAAGTGACCTAAATCTCAAGTTAACCCACATAATACTTCAACATAAACAGAGCCTTTCCTAACAGTCTCACGTGAGCAATTTTAACCTTGGTGAAAAAAACATGCATAAAAAAATTGAGCAATCAGATTCTCCAAAGGAACTTTGCATCACAATCACACTACCTACTTCTAAAGCTCTTGAGTGCTTAGTATATACAGAGAACTTGGAAGAGGCTTCGGGGAGTTAGGACCTGACAAAACCTTCACGGGACTGCTGGCGAGAATGACGTGAATATTCCATGGTCTCTGGACTGTGACAACACAAACGCGCCTGGAAGTGACCGGGAATTTCCTTTGGGCACCAACCATCCCATAGGAGAACGAAGTGGACAAGACTACATGTGCTCACAGGACCATCGCTTAATTGGAGGATGTTGTTTTATCACAACCTCTGCTGAACAAACGCGCGGTCCTTCTGTTAAAGGGCACCTTGTATTCACCCTATAAGTTCCTCACAAGCAATAAAGGAGCGATCGTGTATACACTGTTCAACGTCTTGTTGAGCTTTTGAAGGATCGCTCAAACATATAAAAGGTTCTTGGAATCGTATTTTACTCCTGAACAAATCTCTACGGGACAGAGAAAAACAAAACTTACTAATCTAATGTAGGAATGACTAAAAAAAATTAGCAAAAGGAAACTCCTGCATGTATGGTTGAAAAAGAAATAACATATGATAGTTGACTTACACCTACCTTCATAAACCAAAATATCTAAATCGACATACACATAGCTTTATAAAAGTCATAATTTCGGTAGCGCTAACACTCGAACAGCTTCTCAAGAGCGTAACACGTTTGCCTCGTTAGAGCTACAATACCCTTTCAGTGTTCCACGAAAAAATGCCAAGTAATGATTAAATGACAAGTACAGAAAGCTTAAGCCTACTACAATATGAGAACTGTGCGTCAAACGCACGCATTTAAAAATAGAGAGAAATATATGACATATCACACACAAATCGACAAGTACTTGTCAATTGCGGTATCTTGGAACAGTACGCCTCTCAACCAGGCCAAGGACGAAACAACCAGCGAAAGAAGTGAAAAACTCAAATGAAGGTATGATCTGAGACAGAAAAAATCATGCTTACAGCGAGTTCGTACACCGTCAAAAAGTGTCCCATTTTACGCAGCAACACAGGAGCTCACCAGCAACTTCTATACACAATCGTACAACACCAAAGCCGACAAAGGTAATGGGCTCCAAATCTTGTTCAGTTTTCAAGCCGTAGTTTCGAGAGTAATGCTACACTCATACCAGTTTATGAAATCATGCTATAAAACATTTTACGACCTCGTGACTGAATAATGTGAACGAGTCGTCTGATAATATCATCAACTTGCACATAAAATTTACATGAAACATTAAAAAATACAAAACTTTCATTTTTAGCTCGAGCATATTCATCGCACAGTTCAGAATAACGAGAAATACAAAGCTTGGTAAAGGAGCGATTATAGTGCATAAGATATGAAATTTCGTGTCGAGGTGAACGACACCCATTAGAAGCGCAAGTGCTTCCTGAGCACGTCGGCCACATTATCATGTACGCTTGGTCGCCCGTCTGCGTCTCGTCGAATAAAAAATCCCCCTCGTACTCTAAGAACCAACTGCTCCTGCAGGCAGCACCAAGTAAGCCTCCTGACAGTGCAAAGCAGGTCAGCAGCATGCCATTACTTTCTCACTATAGTTTTATAACGCACGGCAATCGCTCCGAGCGCTAAGCCGAAAAGAAGTGGTATTTTCACAAGAGGCACTCGTAAATCTTTAGGCTGAGTGTCATATTTAAAACAATCTTCAGCATTAATGAGCAAAGGCCGAAAATAATGAAAACCAGTCACAACTTAGATGCATGGGGGATGATGCAGGATAGAAATCAACGATACATGACGAAATCACATAGCATTTTTATAACCTCAAAAACTTACACTCGCAGAAATTCTACTAAAACATATGATAAATACTTATGGAGCTATGGATACTCAGAGAGCTGCACAAAAATAAACCTAAAATGACAAGCAAAGTCAGTAAAATTGAACAGCATAAGTTATTGTAAAGCAATAGGTATTTCGAATAAAAATATGGCAAGTGATTTCATTTGGGCAATAGTCGTGTTGATCGCGTACGAGTGCCCTGGGCGTAAGGCCTGAAATGCTGTTAAATAACAATGAAAGCTTGTGTTAGTGTTTATCGAACTCAAGCGCAATAGACTAACAGTGAAACCCTCCTTATGGCTGATGGTTGAGACACGGCAAACAACAACGTCATTAAATGCACTAATGCATGGCCACTTGTGCGTTTCTAGAGGGCTCGCCGCAGCTCGCCTTACGTAACACTTGTGCACATACATGACATCAATTTTGTGGACAGCTGTGGCACTACATGCAAGGCGATGTAAAGCAACAGTCAGGCTGCGCTCCATTTGTACTCCAATAAATGCATATCCACAGGCCCCGTGCTTCCCACACTCAAGAGCATGACCAAGAACGGAAACCGTTATGCTTGATCCCTGAGGAAAAAGAACGGTCTGCTCAAGAGTGCGACTTTCTCTCTCTCGCTCCGCTTGCTGGAGAGCGCATATGTCGCCGTCGCCCTATGGACGTATGTGTCTGTTCGTCCACAATTCGACTTCTTTTGAGACATGGTGCACCCAACACTATGGATTCTTCATGGAATTTAGGCAACTCCAGACCCAATATGTTGCACTGAGCCCACAAGTATACAAAAAGAAAGTAAAAAACGCGGTTAGAAAACCTCAGGTGACGGTGAGACTTATGAGTGTAAAATGACATACAGTATGATCAAAACTTACCTGATGGTGCATAATATGCCTGGTCTTCTTTCTTCTGAATAAAGGCAGTCAGCCGAGTTATTTCATTTAGACACAGCAACAAAATTTCCATGAAACAGCGAAACCAAGTCATTGGAAAGTTTTCTATTTGATAAAATGTATGAAAATCAACATAAATTCATAATACATATATTACGAATTTATCCTCACAGAAAATCAGCTCACGTACTCGGGCTTATTTACGGAGAAGATGTGCCACATAATTCTTCAACCGAACGAAAATGGTCAATTGAAGCGCTCAAGGCCATTGAGTTACGTGCTCGATAGGAATCAACATCGATGTAAGACAAATAAAAAACCAAGCCGAATTCGTGCTTGATCCAATTGGTAGTCTACACTGGGGCAGTATCGGCCTCAAATAAATACCGACATTTATCTTGATAATGAATTTGTACTCTGAACGAACTCAGAAACCTGATACCTTGAGACAGAGGAAATGGAAGAGCGAGCACTCAGGTCGAGCTGGGTTTCTAAACTTAAGGCGATCCGCAACTCAAGTAATCAGAGAGAGAGCAGCGCATGCGCGGTCAGGTTTAGCAAGAAGGAAGTAACAAAGAAGGAATGTGCTCAGCGCCTCGAGACAAAGAAAAGACCATATTTCAACACACTCATCGATATTGGAGACGAGAAACTCACGATACTCCGAAAGCAGCTCTTTTAGTCTGCGAAAACGGACCGCGGAGACATCGCGATTGAATTAGAAATCCTGCTTTAGGTATGTGAAAAGTGTTGAATAAACTTAGCGAGAGCAGCGACGAATAGAAGAGCATCAAGCAACTGAAAGTCATGAATGAACACATGCCAAATTACGTGATTCAGGTCAGACGTGTCTCGGTTGTTCGTATACCGGGAAACGCTAGAAAACAACTCGCAAAAGTAGGAATTCATAATTTGATGCACGTTGGCAGACTTAAGCTTAGGATCGTAACGGTGTGAGAAATGCCAAGAGAGTGTTTGAAATTGCCGTAGATGTAATATCAAAGTGTAATGAAGCATCAATAAGTAGGGTATAGAACATAACCGATAATGACATTCTGTAACTTAATACAAAACTTTCATTTCATAAAAGTTGAAAGGTAACACAAAATATCATAATACCATAGAATACGACGTGCAATATTAATACAACTTCATACAATCGGAGCGAAGTAATGTTACCGAATATTAAGTCCTCGCATTGGAAGGAGCTGACGGCAAATGAATTGATCAGTTTCATGGGGAGTTGCTCGGAAGTGTCCCAGGGGTTGGAGTAATAATCTTATGCAGCGATGCTCACACTCAAAACTGCGCTGCAAGCAGCTCAAATTCAATACAATTACCATCGAACTTTCCGCACACATCTTGCTCATCGCAAGCAAATGGTTGAAAAAACTTTTCGATAATAGACAATTAGGAGAGTACTTTTTTGGTTTCCTTGAAAGTTTTCAGTTTTCACCATTGCATGCCCGATGACTTAACTAGTTGAAATAGTCTAATATGGACTTATAAATGGGATAATATGGACTTATAAATAGGATAATATGGACTTATAAATGGGATAAGGGCTACTCTGCAAGTTTCTAGTGAAACATGTCTTGCATCAAAGTAAGCTTACAAAAAGAGTGAAATTTTTGTAGACAGGTAATATGAGAAGCATCTACACCAAAATCTACCCAGGAGTAACACTTTAAGAAACACAGAAAACTCAATTTCAAGGGAAAACACTCCACCGCAGATAAACTGAACTATTCTAGAGCATAGAACACATCAAGAGAGAACAATTTCAGCAATTGAAGTAAAGGTAATGAACACTCATTTAAATTCAGAATAAAGAGTTAACACAAAAGCTGTGCCTGTTCGGGACCTTAGAATATCATCCAGTTGAAGGTAAGTGGACACCCAGCATAGGTCAGGATCAAGGGCAGGCGGCTGCCGATAAGTGGGGTGAAGCAATAAAAACTGTACTGTATGAGGAGACAGTACATATATTTTTTTAAACGCGCTTGAAGCTGTAGTCAGCCACGCACTCTAAAAGTCAAGCTAAAACCAAAAATAAAATTTGATATCACTGGATATACATAACTTGTCGAAGTAAAAACACGTCGGTGTAATATATTTTCAACGTAAAAATAAAATTGAATCCGTTCTAAAACAAATTGCAAGTTCATACGCGCACTTGAACGTTCGTTGCGACAAATAAAAACTTGAACTAAAATAATAGGTTCGTCAACATGATTAAACGCAAGTTTACTTACCAGCGCACTTGGAAACTTGAGGAAAGGTCGATTTTAAGTTTACAAACTTTCGGAATGCCTTTTGACGAGGAATCGCAAGGCCAGCGCATTGATGCCAACTCGCACAAACATAATTTGCAGCTAGAGAGAAAAAACAGCAAAAGGAGCAGCAATTTTGCTTATGGCATGAGAAAGTGATTGCACGAAGAGCGTCAGCACAATCTTGTCGACAAAAACTGGTCCCAGAAAAATGTTCGGAAGAAGCAGTAACACAAGTTCTCATCCATTGCCGGACACCACAGGATCGTCTAGAATTTTAATGGTACCTTGTATTAGAGATGCTCTATAATCAAACTGATATTAAGGCAGCAAGGAAAAACAGCTGTTATCCATGATTTACTTTTTAGTTGAGTTTACAGGCCCGGCAAGACGGCATGAAAAACTCGAATATGAGACAGGAAAGGCCAGAATTGGAAGCAGGAAAATAAGAACTGTTAGTAGCATCACCTGGAGCATATTTCGATCAGCGCATATAATTAACTTCTGCAATAAGAAACTTCTGCAATCAGACATTTCTTTCAAATTTAAGCACAAAGTAAGCGGATGCACATTTACCAGTTGTTCATCTCACTCACAGTTTGCACAAGACGAACACTAGAAGATTTATACAAATGTAAGAAAATTAAAATTAGAAGTTTCGCAAACTCCCCCTCTTGCAGGAAAATAAAGCTGATTGCAGCAGAAAGCCCGTTAGTGCTGTACACACGTCAGTAAAAAGCGTTCAAACGTCAATATCAAAGGTATAATTTAAAAAGTTTTGAATGTCGCCGCTACAGAATCCATGAGCAGCGGCAAGCACAACAGGAGAACCCGGCTAACCCTGAACGCACTGGTAAATTTACCGAGTCTTACTGCCATTTTTCGCATAAAATTTTCAGCCGAGTCATTTCCGTCATGCCACAGCACCGGTTTTAGACCACATGAGCAACACCTTAATGATATTATCTCTACTCACACCTGAATATCTCATACTTTTATAGCGAAAACGAGCATCGACGAAATAGGTTAGCAAAATGACGAGAACGTCACTTAAAAAGCCGCGATGTATAAAGTGTTCATAAATGTGTATGAGTTAAATAAAAGCAAGAAATGTTATTAACCTCACAAAAAATTCCGTTGACTGCACTGGCCTAACATTGCGAGTACAGAACCGGTTTTTAAAACTCAAAAATAATACGTAATTTTTGTCGATGAGGCGCACTCTCGTCGCTATATATAGCCATGAAGCGTCAGGATGAACAGCCCGCACGCCGTGCTCCCAATACGATGATTTATGGGCCGTATTTCACTCGCAACACTTGCCCAATATGGAAAGTACAGAAGTGACTCAGAATAGACTGACCCCAAAGAATTTCATACAGTAAACTATTTTAAGTCGATGTAAAGGAAGATTCTCATCTTAAATAAAAGTTGTATGAATCGCTGAAGCAAATCAAAAGGAAGATCATAGGGCTTTTCCATTGTCCCTAAGCCCAGTGAATAAGAAAGTAATAAGCTTCGAGAATGAACTTACTCTTAAAAGCTATTGGACTCCTATTCTACGAAACAAAAGAGATTGACTCGCCTGAACAAATATATTGCATTCATTGATCACATATTCCGAGAGTTTATGAATATCACAACTGACATGAGCAAATAGATCTTGAAACGCATCAGATGAAGTTAACGGAATTCGAACCTTTTGCAACTGCATACAGTAACAAACAAGCCATGCAATCAATAAATAAATTTCGCAGCGAGGTAATTGCGTGCGAATAGTTCATTATGACCAAGTATAGATAAACATCCCAAAATAAATTGAAGCTCCTCAAGCCAATCGCGAAATTTTTTTGACACTGCAGTTTCTGTTCAAGAGTCTTAAGTACAATGGATAAAACAAATAAGTGGTGAACGTATTGATGGTACGTCTCAAATCAGTGAAACCCTGAAATAGCGATAATCATAAACATTTAAAAACGTACGACCAGCAAAATCAAAGGACACTAAACATATCATCAGACTCTCTAAGCACTATTACTAAAACATGCAGCGACCTGTTGACAGTTGCCAGCAACATTCACGTGGAGTTGGTGAACTTCAATAACAGATTGACTAATAAGCATTTCTACACCTGCCATCGTGATGTACACTCGCACCCACAAACCATACACCAATGAGTAGTGTTTTTAGTGTGTCGAGGTCACTAAAGGTAATGTGAAAGTCAAACTCGTCTCGAAAAATGTAGCACGCAGTGTAAATTCCAAATTGCTTTACAAATGGTGTTTTTTAAGCGCGTCAGCTCAGTCAACTAAATGAAACATGCTTGCCATTAAAAATGAATCGCAATTTGCAGAGCAAATTTTCCTCGCTTGAAACTAATCAAAACAAGAGCATTGAACCATAAAATTTCTCTCGGTGCTGTTAAATTCAGAAATACACGCTTTAGAGCTCCCGTCAGCAACGAGTCGAGTAAACAAGCAGCAGTAACCTTTATCAGAGACCGTCAAGGTCAAATTGTAATCGTGCAAGCGAAGACTCAAGTGACCAGTTCATTCTCAAATACAGTGACTGTCACTGAGTAAACCGCGAGCTGACCGATGGAACAGCACTCACACAACGGACTATTGCCAAGCTCGTTCGTGAGAGGCAACACCTGTAATTGAGGGCTTATTCTCAACGCAACGCGTGACATTTCACGTCGAACATCGGTCATAATTTGGGCGACTTTCATGGAAAATCCGGCGAGAAAGTGGTCTACTGTCTCATAAAGTCAGGTTCTAGCACACATTCTTGTGAACGAATGTAACAAAGCGAGTACTATAACCTTCAGCAGGAGGTTAAAGAAAGAAAAATACGAGGAGCGAGATAATTATCTTTTTCAAAAATACAACACTTAGCTGTTAATTAAGCGAGGTACTAACAAAAGGGTTTACACCAGCAAATTATACATCAAGATTTTTAATGGTTATCACAAAAAAGAAATATTTCCGCCCTTTTCGTGCAATAGATTAGATTAGAAAAACTTCCTCTTGTTATATTAAGAGACGGACGACACAAGCGTAAAACTAAATATTTAACGAGCGAGAAAAACCTAAAAACATTTCCCTAGGAAACCAGTTTTTCTGGTGATCCAAGAAAACAGCAGATGTGTGATGGTCTCCCGAGCAAAGTAGAAAAAATACGGTCAATAAAATGACCATTAACTGAAACACAATGGATGGCAAGAGCCGTTTAACCCCCCATCAGCCTTGGTAGAGCAAGTGAAGATAAGAATAGAGGCGGAGACACTCAATAGTGGAGAGAGAGGATTATAGAAAAAGTGGAAACACTAGAACTTCTCGAAGAATGAAGGTCTCAAGAAGGGACGTAAGGCAGACGAAGGCTTTAAATTCGAGTTCTTACTCACTGATGGAGCGTACGAGTGGTAAGTGAATCATTACACAATTGGTAGATCAAAAGATAACATTGCAAAACATGCAAAACACGAATATACTGGAGAGTTTGTAGATTGTGTACCGAATAATTAGAACAGTAGTGGAAGTATAGATAGCGTGAGGTAGAGAAGATATGCAGGAAGTGGTGGCCTGGTGAGCGGGAGTGCGTGACTTGACCACAAATTACGACGTAATCAAGAGGCAATCCGCGGCGCCAGAGGCACAGCACCTCAGGCAGTTCGTGGTATTTGATGCACGTTCACGCGGTGGTGTCCAACTCTCATAAAATTCGCGTGAGGGTTTTGTTCTGCATTTCTGCAAGCACGCACCTAAACACTGTGTTATTGCTGCACAAAGAGCCCGGAGTACTACGGAAATCGATTGATTTAAAACTAAAAACAAATATTGAACAATATCGTTAGTTCCAGGTATTAATCATTAAAAAATGAGTGTTTATGTTGTAGCTCAACTCAAAATGGGATTATTTGTAAGGTAAAGGCTAGCAGTTTTACATGTGACAACTATCGTTCTTTGTAACTGCAAGCAACCTCCTCCAAAAGTACCTTTTTTGCGTACAAGTATAGATTTGAACAAGTCAACAAAACTGAGATAGATGGTAACTGCGAGAACACTATTCGGGTTTTACTGACAGGAAATTATCAGAGGGTCAAGCTGAGGCTCTCCGTTATCACGTTATAAATATTTAATAAACACCTTCAGAGCAAGAAACATGTACTGTAGCGGAAGAGAGAGCCAGAATTAAGGAGTTCGCACGTACATTATGAAAGCCTGCATAAACTTCATCGGTATTTTGGACTGGCAGGATTGTAGAGAGCGATTGGTGACAGTGTGAGGGGATGAGCAGCTGGACAGCTCACACGTATGAAGATAAGCGAGTACGAGTTACGACTCCTACGTCACGACTCGAGTGCTGCTGATTGTTCCGCATGAGCACCGAGTTGAGCCACGACTCCACCGTTCTACTTCTCGCTCCATTGACTGAGACAATACAGAAAAAATAGAAATAAGAAGCGCACACGTCTAGCAGTCTAACGTCATCTTGCGACATGAAGTGCATTGTCAGGTTTTGAAGGTCACGCCTTGGAAGGTGAGACATTAAGTTTCTTAACGGCGAATGTGTGCACGCCCTCTAAGACCGGTGCCTCAAAATAATTTTTCTAGACACGCAATTTGGATTTTAGATTTGAAAACGAACATTGAACTCTAGTTAACTGACGCTCTCTCGCTTTCTCTCCACAGAAATGAAAACTGAGAAACATGCTCGACAATGTAGCATCGATAGAAGCAAAGAATGAAACCCAGAAATTGTAAAAAATTGTTTTTCTACAAATAGAAATAAAAATAAATTTTCTCAATGTTTATAGAAGCAAAAGCGCTAACAATTGAAATTTTAATTCAGTGACGTTTTGATGCACCGAGCAAGGTGAGAAAATTAGACAAAAATAGAGGTAATCGTGTTTACGAATATTTTTCAGTATAGCAACAACTACCGATGTCATTGAACTCATATTTATAGGTGTGAACAATAAAAAGTTAAAAGTGTAAAGTTACCCAGCATTAAAGTCTAACAAGCCATTAGTTAATTACTTACTGTAGTGAAGTTGGTTAGAATAATACTTATGAATTTCTGATAAACAATTAAGCCGACTACACAATCCAGTAAGACATTCCTAAACTCAATTTTTAGTTCACACTCAATTCACTGGCGTGAAACGTAATTTGGCACACATGTTAGATACAGTTATCATGTCACAGTCTAAAAAGTACGGTTCTACCACCCTCGACTGCTATGTAGCCCATAGATTTGAACAGTTGAAATTACTAAGCTAATGTCTTCAAGTGAGGGAGCACTCGAACACGAGCACGGTAATTACTATATACTAGCAGGTACGCCCGTTAAAAATAACGGGTTTTAATGAACATATTCATTGATGAACCTATGTTTAACGGGTGCACAAAAATTTTAATATATTAATGTTTAACTAAGTTTCGCGAATATTTTTGTTAAAGAATTTTTCGATACTCATCCCAATATACAGTATCCAATTAACAAATTCATAGTTTCTCCAAATTTGTGCTATTACCCTCGTTCGACCGAAAATAAATTGTATCCGTGATACCAACTGCCTGAAGATGGAAACCAGTGGTTGTTTCAGTATTGTTTTTTTAATGTAATAAGTGAAAAGGTAATTCTTGATCTATGTTATTCCTTCTGAAGCAGACACCAAACATATACAGGCTGCCTCAAAAAAAGTTACCTTTATTTAACATAGATGTATACAACTTCTATGAGAGTACAAGAAAATTCAGACTCTGAGATAAATACACAACCGTAAAAATTAAAGAGGAATGCATTTAATTTTTACAATCAATAACTAAGAAGCATCGGGATAACGAATGTTCAACACTTAAAGAATTCTTGTCACATACCATACTGATGTAACATGTAACCTGCGCGCTGGAATGAGCATTGGCACGCTAGAAATTTGATTCTAAAAAACATCAACTTCTCGGTTCTCTGATGTAGTCAACAGTGTATCACTGTAAAAGTAATAACTTCCGTTATTTTTATGAAGAACAATTATCTAAGAAGCAAATTGAATAACTCTCGCAATAAGTCTCGATTGTATTCGTTGTTTCACCAGGCTGGTTTCAAATGCTGGCGGCTATAAATAAGCTGTACCATTTCATAGATTTGTCTCAACGATTTCTATGTTTTTCAGTTTTCACTTATTTCATATAAGCTGAGCCGGCAGTTAATAAATGACCTCGCTTGCGTAGTAGAGCGTGAATATGGAATCGGGGACTAAAATTGTAGCGATTTTCCAGTACCACTTGAGAAGAACAATCCTCATCGTGCACTATTTCCCGAACTTATTCTCGCAGCATCACGTAATTACCGTATAATCCAAGCAAAAAATCTTAGAGGAACATCCGTCAAGAATAAATTCAACAGGTGGAATATGATATTCCATTAGGATCGAGGCCTATTCCAACGTCCGGACCGACTGAGAGCGTAGTCCAAGTCTACTGGCTTCACGTGAATCATTAGATCCCAGTTCTAAATGAGAACAGGCCATTACAGAAGTAAAAAACAAAACACGAATTTAACGACTGTAAAGTCGGATATCGGATTTTTTTAGCCAAATTCTGTTCGATAAAGTAACACGCAGGCTGCCGTTCATTCCACAAACAACACTTAAAATTTAAGAAGAACATTAAAAAGCGATGCATCATTCAGAAACTTCACAAAGTACTAATATATAATAAAATTTTTTCACAAAAACTGATCCCAGCTTAAGCCACTGCGACCCGCATAAACCAGCTCGTGTGCATGCAATTCATCTGAACAAAGCTGAGATTAAAGCTACGAGCGAACGTTCACCGAAGGAGCCGACGGCTTGACGCGTTAGCTGGAGGCGTGCGTGGGGTCGGCGAGCACTGCCACGAGCAGCGCGGAACGTCGTAGTTCCCACGAGGTGTCCTTGAAGCAGGTCAGAGCCACGCGCAGGCGGGAGGGCCCAGGGGGGTGGTTGGTAGCTGCAGCAGCAACACGTTCTTTATTACATTTTCCTCAACATCATAACTCATTGGTCGCAGTGAAGGGCAATGATCTGGAAAAGGTGTTGGTCATGACGCACTGCTAAGTTATCGGATTCAACTTGCTAGCCGATGGTACTAGTTCAGTGCACGTTTACTTGTCGAAGCTGGATTTGAGGAGTGCAAAATACGCGATATTGCACGGTTCCCCAACGCAAAGCGCAGAGCAGTACAAGTTGGTATCGCAAAGATTGGAACAGATCATACTACTGATATTTTGGGGTATAACAAGTAGAACAACAAATCACATGCTCACTATTTACTTACATTACAGGCTACAGAGTAACAATAGCGCAAAGCGCACAAATTTTCCACCACAGGTTTATTAACATTTGCCAGGAGCGACTGCATCCAAAAAAAGGTGAAATTAGTGTTCGCAACACTGATGACCAATTATGCTCTTTATATTCTATTCCCGATTAAAACAGTGCATCTAAATTACCGCATGAGCATTTCTTGAAATGTGCTTCTATCACCTGATCCATTTAATACAATGGCACCATTTTCGCTCTTTCCACTCGGATGTTTCACTGCCAAATTCCATGAAATGATCTAAGAGGACAAAACACAACCTAAGTGAGGAAGGAGAGCGACTCAAATTCCAGTCGCAATTCTATATCCACTCAGAACTTACCGGACGTATCAGGATAGCACACAGAACCAATCATTCGAGTCACGGACGTAACATAATTTCGTAACGAGTTGCAAGACGTGGCGTACTTCACCGACGTTCACTGAATGCTCAATGCAGCTGAACGTGTCAAATAACAATACAGGAGAAAAATCAACAAAACATGGGTGTGAACCTCCAAAGAATCTGGAAGCCAACGAGCATCAGCGAGCGACAAACAAATGTCAAGCGTTTCCATAGTGATCTAAATTGAGGACACCAAAGGACTGAAAAAAATGGATGAAGAGGTTGCGATGGCAACGCTGTTCTCCGATTCCTGGAAGCAGTGACTCGAAGTGCGCCGCCAGCGTCACGACGGAGTGACACTCAAAACCTGAAGTTTTCTGACTCTCAGTTCATATTTCTTGACTTTATGTTTGCATCGAATGGGTAACGAGATCCTCATCAATTCCTCACTCGAACGCAACAAAATTGAAACGTAATAATTCAACTTGCTCGAGCGCAACAAAACTGAAACGTAATAATTCAACTTGCTAGCCGATAGACTTCATCGAAGTTTTGGAATCAAACACATTTGCGCATGCTTGTCATGAACGGTTCATAACCGTGGATATCTACAATAAAGCCAGAAGTGAGATGAACGCATCAAAGAGGAAATGAGAAAATTGTACAGACTGAAGTAAGGAAACGAAAGTTTTTGCTACAGACTTAGCGGAAGATCAGGGAACTGAATCAGTATTTATTTTGCTTCGAAAAATACTCAGGAGTCTAACGACCTCAAACCGAATAATTAAAATGAGATGTTGTCAAATAAGTCTTTCTCATTGCATCCAAAATAAATCGACTTGCAAAGACAGGCCATAAAATACAGCTTAGCCGCCCGATAGGAACTCCTGATAGGAACATAACGAATGTATACATACTGTATTAAACAAGTCGATTACGGCGGCAAAGATGACTGTAGCACGCGAGCAGCATACGTGCACAGTATACTTCGCCTCACATATTGCTTCAACACAAATTCATCCAAGAACAGCTTCGTAGCTCTCGTTCAAGATTCTTGGAATAAAGAAGCCGAGGTCGGTGAGTCGTCGCAGCGACAGTTTCGCTATCGGTTGCCGATATCGTTGGCGGGAGAAATAATCCGATAACTGCAGTGTGAATCATAGTGCCAGGGCCTGCAGTGGTCGATAAACCGCTGCGCTCAATAACCCAGAAGACTGTAAAGACAGAGATGCCATTATCCGCTCTGGCATACAGGAACAAGTCAATAGAGATCAGACAATATTCGGTAATGTTCGATGCTCTTGTGCACCAATATCAATACACGAGTACCTCACATGCTCGGGAGAAGAAAGACGTTTCAGACGTCCCTCGATACACTCTCTCTCTCTCTCTCACAAGGCTTGTAAATATTATTACCGAGCGTTCTTGTAAGCAAGAAGCTGTTATGAAACTCAACGATGAAACATTTTCATCATACACAGAGTCTCTCACACCTACGGCTGCATCCACGATTTATTTTGGGCTTAAAAATATGGTCAAGTAAACTCAAATAGAAGCCGGATAAAATAATAGCGAATGGCCGATTTATTTTGGGCTTAAAAAAATGGTCAAGTAAACTGAAATGGAAGCCGGATAAAATAATAGCGAATTGCCGTTATTTTGGGCGTGAAAATATGGTAAAGTAAACTCAAATGGAAACCGGATAAAATAATAGCGAATTGCGGTTCCTCATAGACACGAGGAAAATAGGCTAGTAAAAGATTTTCAATAGGCAACAGCATTCTCTAGATTGTTAGTCCCAGATAGAATCAAAAGAACTACTTGAGTGATTTATGAAAGCAGAATTAAATGACTCAATTAAATTATGGTAGACATGGTACCCCAAGCTTCACACAATTTTTAGGCTATGGAAACATTAAATAGAGTGCATAAATAAGAGGCTATGATATTTTCGTAATAATAAATTCAGTAATTCTTTCTATTAAATTATCCCACTATATAGCAATAGCCCAGTGATGCTAGGTTGGTTGGTTGGTCCGTCCATCTCACTGTCACGCTCATAAGGATTTAGACGGGAGAAAATTCCCGGGTTCGTATTTCTAACTAATCATGAAAACGCCTATTTTCCTTCTGAAACAAAAAACTTCGATGGCGTAAATTCGCAGAGATAATTTTTTTTTATAACGAACATGACTTATTTAAATGTTGCCGATAAAGAAATGTTTCCTATATATCATACGCATACTAACGTAAACGGAAAAATGAAAGCCAGAAAAATTAACAGAATTCTACGACCTGCGGTCATATCAGAGTTCTCAGATTGATATAATATAAACCAAACTGAAAATACACTTGAATATTCATCGTTGCAAAGAAAAATAATTAAGTACACTTGAAATGAAAAGTTTCAAGATAAAACTGAAAAGAATATAATACCTTTAAATTTATCCCATACTTTTTAAAACAGGCATGTTACCTCGTGAGCTTGCCATGATCAATGCAGGCACATTAACATAACCCTACATCGACATCAACTATATTGCACTGGCGCGAGTGCATTCAGGTTTATTACCAGGTACGGCTCGAGCGTTGTGAAGGAAAAACTGAAAAGAAAAGAGGATCTGGACATTCCCGGTGTCTGGTTCTACTTTGTAAAAATATACTATCTGCTCCGAAGCCACTATTGCGAAGTGGACGCTAAAGGACAGTTCTTTCTTTTACGCATTCCCATGCAAAACACCTACGCGTTACATTGAAAAATGTGAACATCGAGAAATTTCCCTAAGCCGTATGCTTCAGGCGCGGTCCAACTAAAACGAGGATAAATCTTCACTCCAGTAAAGACAACGATGCCTAAAAAAGCATCCAAATCCTGCGGAGACCTTGATTTTACAACGACAAGAAATAAGACACATCCGCTTGTTGGCTCAGTGTAGGTCAAAGCCGCATAAGGGGCCACAAAACGCGATCTCCATACAGTGGTCAACCTTCAGAAAATAATGGAGAGCTCGGGGGTATCGAACACCATATCACGACCATCTCAGAGCCTTAAGCTGTAAACTTATGGTCGGCGTGAATGTAGTATAAACTTGCACTTCAGAAAGACCATCTGAATTAGGTGCAAAGCGTTTAGGCTTCGCATAGTCACAGTAGAATGTCACAGGTATAAATTTTGCAAAACCAACAGCAGTAGCAAGCCTTACCTTCACTGGCGTACGATGAGTAGCAAACCTATTCATGATGCAAGAGAACAAAGAGTCAGATCAGAAATTCCTCTTCTAAGGCTGTATCACGCATTATTAATGTTAAACCCAATTGAGGTACATAAAGTAGATTTGATTTGCACACTAAAAGCTACAGCAAAGTACCATCAGTTACATAAATATATACTTTAGCAGAATCTCCGAACATTGTAGTGAGTGTAGTGTACAATAAGAACTGTAAACGATGAAGAAATATCTGAAACAACCGCCAGCACTTTTAGGCAGATCTTGCAGCCCCATCAATATTCTCGATACGTATGCATTCTCCTCACGCTGCTGGCGAGTAAGATACCACTGTATGTGAATTATTGTGCATCATTTCTTTTCACATAAGTCGCAAGTAGATGATTACTTTCTACTACGGTGATGGAACAGATCCTGAACTTCTGGAGTTTTCGAAATCGAAGAATGAAATGAGAAGAAGGTAGAAAATGAAACGAAGACATTCGTACAAAAAACTTCTGGATTAAGCGAAAGGTCAAAAGGAAACTGTACGAAATACTTCATTCATAAATATAATTACACCAATAGTACTAAAAGCAGACAGTAAAAATAGTTCAAAACAACTCGAACACCCCGAGCCACCCAAGATAAGCAACTGAAGAACGACCATCACCAATCTCCCTGAGAAGAAAGGAGGAGAGGTCCTGAAAATTAAATGAATTTGGTAGATGGAGCGTATTCCTAGTCCAGGTAGCTTTATAATTGAGCAAGCCAGAGAAGTATGAGAATGCAGGTCAATGTGGAGGTCGCACGCAACCATGTAAGGCCCCAGAGAACCTTGCGCAACACGACCAGCGCCATTATCCACCGTGTCCAACCCTGCCTAACGGAGATACGATCTGTTGCCGGCCTGCAATGCATACAAAAGTATCCAGCTTTGCTATTAAATCAGAAGACGATAGACAATAGGTGAATAAACACATAAGTCTTAAGAGTTCACATAGATTCTCAGGAGTAGTTATGTTTTTAACATGATTAAAGACACACCAAATGAATTGAATCACTAGAACGTTAAAATAACTCTAGCACATATTGCCTAGTTTTCCAATTCATTCACAAGAATACTGCTCACACACTGGAGTTTCCCAGAACCTCGACTTTATCACACGCATCTCGATACAGCCTTCGCTTGGTCTCCCGCACACATATGTAAACATTTAATCGACACTTGCATGAAAACATTTGCAACATATTGCATAGTCCGTCATGTAAAACAGCATTCGATAATTTATATTTTAGAACACAGCTACATATGCAATAAAAGTTAAAAAGGCTAGATTTTCGCCCGTCTCAGTGACAGGAGAGCAATTGAAGTCTGAAGATATTCCTATACTCGGTGTAATAAACCTCATTCGTGTTGTGTCCAAACATTTATTCCCAAACGAGATTCAGATGAAAGAATCAGGAGAGACTTGCTAAACTAATACTGAAAATATCAGCGTATTTTACTGCTCACAATACGCAGTAGGATGAGTGAATCACATATGTTCAAATGAGTGAATCACGTGCAAAAACTCAAGTTAGTATCTCATAGCAGCCAGTTTATCTCTCGAAGTACTATTTTTGCAGTGATTGCAATGCAGCGAAACGGAGAATAAATATCTTAAACGTGCCCAGCTGCCTGTGCAAGAGAGATTCAGCCCTAGCTTTCAAACCAAGATGCCTGAAATTAATTGAAGAAATGAACCCTTTCATTAAAATTAATTACTGAACATTGACTGAGCTAGAAATGAGAAGGAAAAACAGTTCGTGGACTAATTGGTTACCTACATTTCCACAGATCACGAATCCTGTCTTTGAAAAGAAAAACGTTCAAAATTAAAAATGCGAAAAACTCCATGGGGTTAAAATTTGCTAAACATGAGTCAACAAAATTCAGTCTATCACTGGTATTAATTAAATTGCAGGGGTTATAGCTACTGCACCGATTCATGCTGTTATACGTGTAAAGGAGCACCTCTAGAAATAACTACTCTAAAAGGTATAGATTTCGAGGCATAAGATTGAAAATTGTAATATTTTTAAAAATGTACAACTTCGGACGAGAAAATTTATCGCAAGAGCTAACCCATAAGTATCAATCACAATGATGAATGAAAACAAATACAATGATAGATTGTCCACCGATTCCGACCGAGCTACTGCAGCGTGAGGACACAACCCGCCGCAAGCCGCGAATTCGCGACGCGCTGACAGGAAACTCGTGATGAGCAGAGATGACTTGGGAGCTTTTCAAGCAACTGTCGTTTGCGGGTTACGAACGCGATTCTAGAAGCACTTATCTTGTAAAAAGTAAGAAAGCAATTTTTAGATCCGTATCATGGTTCACATTACGAAAACGGATGAGCAAGTCCGTATGGAGGTGCAGGTAAGAAATGCAGTCTTAAGGCAACAAGATAAAGGTGGCGATAAAATCCCCGAGATTCCTTCGAAGTTCCAATAAACGAGGAGGACAAGCCGGCACATTTCCGGTGGTGTGCTCACCCTGATGCAGCCAGCCAGGCGCGAGTTCACCACGACATAATGAAGGTCGCTTCCTCGCTCGTGATGAAGCGCCAGCACGCAACGACCCCTATTACGAGTGCAACGTACACTCCCGACCATGTGCATGTACGCTGCTATGTGCGGGACGAGGTCTCTGTGATGTACGTGATGTTCTAACCTTGCGTTCAGCTTAAGGGCGGTGAGTGTGGTACTCAGCTGAAAATACTGTTCACAAATAAATAAGTTGGGAGTCAATACTTCAAAGATAAAAAAGGCAACTCCGATTTTGTGGGCGGTTCAGGAATTTATAATAGTATCACGAAGCATAGTGCTTTGTCAGGGAACAAACCTAAAGGATAATTCTGAACAGAATGACGTAGAAATACGTGTCCATTAGACTAACTCCGAACAAAGCCGATGCTCTAAAACGATTTTTTATTGCAGTCAATTCCGAAAGTAGAAGTTGAACTAACTTCAAGCTAATAGATTCAGCTCAGGAAAAATTTATCAGGCTCGATGTCAGAAATAAAAACACTGCCGTACTGCCACAATACTTAAAGCTTAAAACGAATGCTGCTAATTCGCACTAAAATTAAGAACTATATTTTGCTCATAAAGTTAAAGTATTGATGGGCTTTAGACAAAAACTTGTGGACGCACACTTGGAATAAAGACGCATAGCCTAATAATTTCGCATTCAATGAGTTACAACAGGTAAATTACATCCCTCGACGCTCACGAAAATCTCACAAGATAACTTCTAAATACTACGCAACTTAGCAATCGCGATTAAAATCTAGGACCTAACCCCAGAAAATCAGAACTGATGATCCAGAACTGGTCGACCATCATAAAATATCAAAAAATGAAATGAAAAGACAGGCTAGTGCGACTAACTTTTGAGGGATGCTCGAGCAACTCATCAACCATTTTTAATTAAAGAAAAGGCTGAGAGAGACAAAAAGAAAGAAAGCACCCTGAAATCAAAAAATTAAAATTCTTGATTCCTCCAGCATGCATTGTGAGCTGCGATAAGTTGCTTAGGAGGCAGAGGGAGAACAAATGCGCGCGATATCCACATGATAAGCTGGATGATGTGACAAGATTTTATCTGGTAATCACCTAGTGATACACCCATTGTCTTGACACTCTGAGTACTTGGAGGACAACCATAGAGAAATATAGTGTTTATGTACTCGATTCAAGTGGGAATAAAAATGGCACGTTGAATATGGTTTAATATCACTTATCATTTGATTGATTCTAAACAGCACTTCTGACGTGAGTCCTTATCAGCAAAGCGAGAGAAAATTGACCCCAATACGATAAGATGCATACGTTTAGAGTAGGGCAAAGAACACTAAGTGATTGCATGAGTGGAAGTTATCATCAGAAACCACTTGCAAGATAAGTCAGCACCAACGTCTATTGAAGTTCAGAGTGCCAAATATGAACAGTAGTGCTAGTGCTCAAGCACATTTCAGTTATTATCGGAGGCGGAAACTCACGCTGTTCGAGTACGTACAAAGGCTGTCTAAAAGAATGCGCTGATCTCAGTGGGACGACGACAGCCAAATGCGCTGTAATTGTATGGTGCAAGGTCGCCCTTATAAGCATCAACATCAGGGTCCGCAGCTGATAATCTTTGCAGGCTTATTATGGTCCGTGCTATTCCTACCGAAGAGATTGCAGGACGAAGTTGGTATTTTCATGCAAATGAGAGCAGCAAAAAGAGGAGAGCATCGCAACTGTTAGCATCGTTGATCAGAAGATAAGTTTTCTCAAACAAAGGATGGGAACAATCTAAGACACCTGGATCGCATGGGCACAAGAAGTAGAATAGCGGAGGATGAAAAAGGCAAATAAGAGCAGGTAGTTATAATGTTAGAAATAATTAAAATTTGCAACGGAGACGCTTAGAGTCAGAAAGAATAAAAAATTAAATGGACTAACTTAGGTATCAGTTTTTTAACGGTTGCAATTCACCGAACAGTTCAAAGCTTGGTGAAGGTTATCACTATTTGTAAGTGCGATGGATTATGCTTCCACAAACTCACGTGCAGAAGAGCCAGTTATATACAGGCAATTCATTATTCAAACAGTAATAAGCCTTAAAGAGCTCGTAACGCAGAAACACTCAAGTTCAAAATACAATTTTCACTCGCCGGTTTAACTCGACACACACCCATTCGATGCTACTCTGCAGTCAACAAACTCGACGAGAGCATAGCGTAAAATAATTCCACACACAAGTCCACGTCATTTTCTAATACTCGAGCTTGCTACTGCTCCTGACTCGAGCCAACCTACAATTTACTGACAACAAAAAACAAAGTGGTAGTAATCTCAGCTAGCTCACCAGTGCTTGCTGTTATTTATTTCGACTCTAAGTACACGAAGGGCTTATAATTATTGCAAGAAATAATCGGTACAAAAAATCGACACGTACTTCGCTCACATACGCATTTCGTGTATAAATGGCAGCTTCTCGAAAATATAAAAATTATGGATCATCTGTTTCCTCAAGTGGAAATTAACCGAAATGAGATATTCATCTGCGAAATTTAACAAGTTTGAATACAGTATGAAGCTTATCAGCAGCTAAAGAGAGCAAGGTGAAGCAAACAAATTTTCCAATAAGAAAAATCGAACTCTATTTTCCCTCCTTAACATTTTAAATCCGATAAAAATTCTCATTCATTTTTCCATCGTACTTAACTGATCGTACAACCATACACTCCAAAAAATCATCAACTGATCGTCAAATTCTTTATCATGAAGTGAATATTCCACGAATATTTTTCCAATGCTAAACACCGAGATTACAAATATAAGAACGATCTAATCGCTATAGATCACCCTTGAGCGACCTATTCGCTACATTTAGGGCAGGAGGCAGAGATGAGTAGACACAAGACGACTACCACCTGCACGGGAAGAAGAGCAGTCAACGAACTGTGAGCGCGGAGTGGTGCAGGAAGGCCAGCAGCGCAGAGTAGCCTCCGTGACACCAGTTGTCACATCAGAGGGAGAACCAAATTAGCTGCAGGCAGGAGACAGAGGTGAGGGCGTCACGTGGCCTGAGCACATCAGCCAGGTTCAACTGAGGTCAACACTGACAGCCAGGGCACTCTCATCTGCAGTGGTGATTATAAATTCGCAACCACAACTGTCCGCATATCATTTGTTGAAAATAAGTATGAAATTTTGCAGGGCTTTTGTATTCAGATTTCGATTATAATTTCAGTAACTACATTCCATTGTAGGCAAAGGGAGAGTCAGAACAAGACACCCAGTGAGAGAAGGTCCGTCGTAAGGACAACATCTTCCGATGTCAATTTGGTGATCATTGTACTTCTTTTTAAATGAGCCTAAATGCGTAGAGTTATAAACAGTTTTTCATATTTGTTCAACGTCGTTCCTCATTCTCCAGAAGATGATACCTAGACGATGCCTCAGGTATCATCTAGGTGTTCAGGAACGACCAACACGCAATTCAACATGTAAAAATAAAACGGTAGCTAGTTTCATGAATTTATGAACAGCAAAAGCAGCAGTTACAAAGAAGATCTGACCAGATCTTTTCTCTTGAATCGAGTACATGTACATAACTTTTTTAAAGAAAACAAATTCAACACTCGCCCTTCAGTTGTCATTCAATTCACGTCACAATATTCACACGGGTGCACACATTTATATTAAACAGCAGCTGTCTAGACGTACATTACTCAATTGTGCAGAGATAAAAAAAAGAAGGGCAAAAAGAGCTGCACCGAGAGAAGTCATACATTAAAATTATCTTCCCAACATCTAAGAGAAATCAGATGCTTCGAATCACTAGACTCATCTTCAGTGATATCTGTAACAAAGGTAAAGTTTACTGCAAAATTCTAGTTAAAACTTTAAAGTATAAAGTTTACTATAATTCACTTTATAGTATACAATTAAGTATAAAGTATAGTTTACTGCAAAATTCTAATTTGCAGTCACCTATATACTTTTTGTTACAGATATCACTGAAGATGAGTCTAGTAAGTAACTCGAAACGTCTAAGTTCTCTTCCGTGTTGGAAAGATAATTTTAATATATGACTTTTTTCGATGGTCTTTTTGTCATTCTTTTTTATCTCGAAACTCTTTGCTTCTCGCAACCTAAACTTGTTCAGACAGTTGCACAGCACGTAATTGCTCAAGTTTACAGTCGTGTTTACTAGGACGTGAGAACATTCGTTCAACGTAAAATGAATTATGTCAAGGAGAATAAATTACAATTGTCTCAGAAACAAACGCAGTCTGAAAGCATAGGATACTGCCATCCGTAGCTTTTTTATTGATGTTGCGTTTAAAAGCGAGGCCGAATGTAGTCAGTCAACTCCTCACAAGCAGAGAATAAAGACCAACGCAAGCAAAAACACGCTCCCTAGCCAGAAAAGGTGGCAACATGTATTGACTATTGAAGATAACTGTACAAAAAAATACGAAGAATATATGACCTTCAAAGCAGGCAAGTACAGCAAAAACTGAAGCAAGAGCATAAATGCTAATGAAGAGACCGGCATTCCCGTCCATCTTGCTAAAGCAGATGCAAAATACGGGAATTTCAAGCAAAAAAATGAGAGACGAACGCTGTTTTTTACAGCAAGAAAAAGCCCCTGAGCGCTGAGGGAGACAAAGGAAGGTGAGAAGCCACCCAGGGCGCTCTATTTACCTGCTTTTGTGTAGACAATTTTACACCTCTCACGCGGAGCGGGAGTCAAACCAAGGCCATTGTTTCGCTGCCCCTTCCGTTATGGCTGATCATTGGCAGCAGGATATGGTGCAACGGCTCGAGAATGATGCCTTACTCAATGCGGTCAAACATACGAGGGGCCAATCTAGCGCCCGAATTGTATACTGTTCCCCACTCAGAAATGATTAGCGTTGATACTGAGACACAAAGACGGTTCTTAATATCTTATATAAATACAAGTGAAAAACGAAAAAGCTTCACGATGATTCTCATTATAGAGAGTTCAATTATGGTTGCCACAAAAACGGATCAGTGGAGAAAAAACTGTAGCCAGGAGAAATAAGGCTATAACAAAGACAATGACTGCAGCTGAATACCTGCACTCGGGTGCATTGGGAATTTCGAGTTAATAAAAACTAGACATACACGAAATACCTGATGAACTCGCTGACTTCAGAGAAATTGCAAAATTAAATACGTACAACAAAAACGAAAACCTTCGACCGACAAGATTCTGCGGCATGTTAGTTCCGTCTGCAGCCCACCATGCAAGGCACGAAGAGTCAACGGGTACGATATTAAATCCTAAGAGTGAAAATATGACTAAGAATTAGGACTATAGAATTTCATGACAAAATAATGCAGAGCTTAAATCGACACGTCAAAGACGACACCTAAATGAGAATTACTATTTTCTTCTGACTGCCCTTGGAAAGAATAAATGCCATCAATTTGTGGAGAATTCCGCCGTAAAAACTGGATGGGAAAAAATTCATCGGAGATCTCACAAACACGTCAGCGATAAGAGAGCCCGAGACTTCAACAAAAGAGACTTCGAGCGCCTCGACAACAGATCGTCCGATAGTTTTCGTCTCTTATCAGATTGAAATTAAAAGAGACTAAAATAACTCAAATCTCAGGAAAAAGTTCTAGTAGTCCCACACGGAACTCAAGAATCAGAACACAAGGGAGTAAAAAAAAATTCAGGGAATATTATCACTGTTTTCACGTATACTTGTGCATGTAAAAAAAGGGGTTTTGAGACATATATATATATATATATATATACATTGGCTGTCGAACACCATAATGGCAAAGCTCTACAAATCACACTTCGAATCAGAAATGTAAAAATTGTGCATTGTATATGCATATAGGAGGCGGAAGCACGATAAGATTCTTAGATGTTATCCATAAGTTTCAGTGCGAATACTGTATTCTAAACGAAATAGAAGGGTATGATGAAGTACACTAATTACCCTGCTTAGGGTAAGTTTTTTATCACTCAACAGTTACTTTTGCACGTCTCTTTAAGGGGAATAACGGAGCATCCCAAGCGCGTCTCGAAGACCTTACATGGATTATGGGCGTCAGGAACAATACGCAAGTAAGACGATGTAGGACACAGCCACTAACCGATGTATCGTGTCCTGCCAAATTTGACAGCGACAAGAAATGGGAGATTACCGTTCGCGACAGAGGATTCAGTGTTCTTTAATGCTTTATGCTTCATGTCGGATCCACTACTAAAGTTATCTTCCAAACAGCAGTTTTGGCAAATAATTTAATGGCACCAATCTGGCTTTTTATATCCAAAATTGAGCATACCATTTGAAAATTTCAAATTCTTACTGTCGTGAGTTTGATTGCCTTTAACACGTATGTACCAAGTCAAAACATTTTTTTGGCCTTACTCTTTTTTAGCTCATTAAGATATAATTTCACCACAAAAATATGAGCCCAAACTGTTCTCATGTTCTACAAGCCACTAAGAAACATGACTTCATTAGTGAAAATGTAAGAATGTGAGACAGACCATGGTCGCAAAAATTGAGCTCACCGGAAGTGGTCGTGCGAACAAAACACACAAACATTATTGCTGATGAAACTGGAAATAATAAGAAATGGCTAAGGAAGGAGAAGGATAGAGACACCTTTTACACGCTCGCCTTTATCAAACAAAAGAGGATGACTCGGAACTTTTACTTGTTTGGTTTTCGTGATCCCGGGAAAGGAAAGTTGATGCAACACAAGTCACACTTCAGACAACAGTCATAAACATACAAGCTGAAAGTGGTTTCCCTAAGGCAGCACACCAGCAACTGTTTACAGTACATCGTTCGGTCGGTAAAAAATGACAACCTTCAAGTCACGCAGAAATTGTAAATGAGCTAGTAAAAAATATCAAAGCTGCATCTATAAAACGAAACAAAGCCAGAAACGGATGTTACGAATAGGTTTTAAACGACAATGAGTTCAGGTCTAGGAATGGAAAACAAAAGGAAACTTACAATCCTAAGGATAAAAATAAGCCAGCTGCGTGTCTCCAAGAGTATTGAGCGCCTTTGAGAAAGAAGCTGCTGTATTGTACAATAAGCAGAGCACTTCGGCAGAGTAACTAGGTAAATGTCTGACATGAATCATTGTTAAAAGGACAAGATAAATAAGTTGACTTTGAAAACGAGTCGAATTAAGGTTAAATTTTTTTTATGAAGACTAGAGTTTAGAAGCTAAAAATATGCAGTATGGAAGAACGGAAGAAAATGATGCGTAAATTCTACTATAAGAGAAGAAAAGTCACTTCCTAAAGCTAGAAATTAGGTTAACGCCCCTTTTTGAGATGCCACGACAAGGCACCTTCTGTAAAGAACGGAAACAAAAGAGAGTAAAAATGACTAGCGTGGAGCTGCAGAAAAGGCAGAAGATCGGCCGAGTCCCGCGGTCACGAAACGACAGCGATCGTGACTCGAGTCTCTTCGAACGGCAAAGAAGTTGAGAGAAGAAAAAAACAGACAAAGCCTCTGGAAAACAAAGAAAGCTGCCAGCAAGTAATTGTTGAATAGTTCATTGTAGAGCCCAGAGCAGGGTCTCAGAGGAGCTACTCCCAGACGTGAGGAGACACAATTCAATTTCCGCGACACATGCTTTCGTACAAACCATAACGTGGTGTTAATCCACGAGCGCAGACGCCTCAAGAAAGCTGAGTGGCGGTGCATAAACAGCGGGTACTGCTGGCGCTGTGAGAGAACAGCTGTAAGAGTCAGACGAGGAAATGCACGGTGTCCGAGGAAATAATGCCTGCCAGGAAGAAGGCTAATTCACAGAGAACGGAGGAACAGCGATCGCTGCTCAGATCGCAGTTTCTGTTTACAGTGAAGTATAAGTACCTGTGCTTGTATTCATTTAAGTTATGTAGCATTTTTGTGCAGTCCAAAGTATCAGATACAACCCAATTGAAAAGGAATAAACTTGAAGACAGCGAGTTAAGTACAAAGATGAGAGCAGGTATTCCTGTTCAAGTTTGAAACCAACGTTCACACGGAAATGTATTGAAAAAATATTTCCAGAAATGGAGACACATTGCAATGTCAACATTACATTCCCTAATTTTTTAATTTACTTTCTCAATAAAATTCAAATCCAATAGTCCCCGTTAGAGTTTGAATATTTTAGTTCATTCCAGAAGTGTTCAGACCGAGGGACTTCGCATGGCGTGTAAACCAGAACTTAATGCGACACATAAAATGATTTTCAAGGCTGCATGTAACTGGCACCAAAAGTACCAACAAATAGTCTAAAGCCTATCTTGCCTAAAAACGATTTTGTTAACATATTTTATTCAGGCATTATTTTTAAATTATTTTCTTACACGCACTCGCAATACCGACGGTTTCTTAAAAGATGTTCAACGTTCGACAACACCTTCAGACCTGTGCTACATTTTATATTATCCTATAGAACTAAAAGTGAATGCATAGTTTTTTGTATGTAATATGAGTAAAGATTCAGAGACGACATCTGCACCAAATGTACAGAATATTAAGCATCAATTAGCTTTAGTCTTTTCAAATTCTAAGCTACAATTAATGCCGATACTTTTCTTCAACCACTAAAAGGCCTTCAGGCACACTTCACAAATGAAGATAAATATTTTATCTACCGAGAATGAGGGAATTCATGACGCACGCACATTTAATAGGTCATATCTTTGAAGTGGTTGACTACTTTGGGGAACGGGGAGAGGAAGAATTCGGACCGACACCGTAGCAGTGAAGTGTGCCAGGTCGCCGCTGCCCACAAATGACCAAACCATCAACGATGAAAGACGCTTCTGTCGACGGGACATAATGACGCCTTTATCTTTAATGAATAAACAAAAGTGCAAGTGCAATACAGAAGGGCTCTCAAGACTCTATCACAAGTCTCTCTCGCTCGTTTTTTCTCCCTATCTCTGTACTTCACTTTGAAACTGAACGCCTACACCGGGGGAATAAAGAAGCTTGGAGAGCAAGTAAGGCTCATGTCCTGCTGCGCACACAACTCTTATGAGATCACGACGCAGCCCTCGAGTACACACTGAGAATAGAGGCAGGCTAACGCGCGCTCTCCTAAGGTACGATCAAGCCACGGCAGGGACTTGAGCACAAACGTTGGTTGCTCTCGCAGGGAACACACGGCAGCACTTGCAGCCACTGAGCAACGGATGAAGTCAAGGCAATACAGAACACATGCTCTACAATGTAAGCAGTTGAGCCTTGCTGTAAACAGGAGCCCATTTGAATGTTTAACTAAAATGATGACAGCAATATAGAGACGGTGATAAGAGGCAAATAAACTTCTACACTGGCTCGCATTTATACTTCTATGTTCAAAATAATTGCAATGCACTTAGTTAAACGAGGCTAGTAAGAGCAAAGCTGTTATGGAGGTAAATCATATTATAAATGAAGAGCATACTTTCACCCTTGATAAATTACAAGAATACAAAATTGAGAACAATTTTCATAATAAATAACTACCAATCTTGGGAGCATCCACCAAAGTTAGCTCAGGAGAGGCAGAGCCACAAAGCAAGGCAAGCCCAAGACTCCGACCCAGTCTCCATAACATCATTGCAGCACATCAACAAGCCCATTACCTCAGTACTAACCTTCAATTGTGAGCGTCAATTTCCAACGGATTTGCGACAGACCGTAAAGAATGGGTGCATGGATTCTTGTTTTCTGAGGTAAACACTTAATGTTGTTTTTAGGTCTATCAAGGCAACATGGTCAAAAATATAAAAGATTGGCTTCCATTCTTGAGCAAAATTCTAAATGGATAACAATTTAGAGGAAAGTTCAGTGGCAAACACCAATATCGTTTGTTTATGACTCATGGCCTGACTTCATTAATCCGTGAATATTCTTGGAGCTGCGAGACAGAAAACATGTTTGTCGCCGTAGCGGCGGTGGCTGCAAGAGGCGATAACACGCAGAAAATATCAAACGATTCCATAGACGGCTACTGTCTTTCAAGAACCATACACGGCGACATACAGATTATGGCATTTTATTCACACTAGCACTATGGGAAGGGCAAAATCCAATTGCAGGGAAGAAAAAAAAAGCAGACATCTAGAAAAAGATCGATGCGAACCAATGTCAACAGCTATGTTAAATGTGTATTGCAGAACGTTCTCATGAGCGACCACAGGATTAAAATTTACGCAAGTTCTAACATGAGTGGGAAGCTAACACACAAAAATACATTTACAATTTATCTTTTAAAAGATATTAGAAAAGTACGGACAGCACTGCAAGAAGTTTATCATATTCAACAACATGCTCATGATGAACTTGGTTGTATATTTAGCTGTGAAAAGAGCATTACATTGTTATGTTGAAATTAGTGAAAATTGATTTTATACGTATACATATTATAAGAGATGAGTACAAGCACATTCTAGAGTGCAAAAATATTCGTACAAATTTGTGCCGTATAAAAAATATGGCATAAAAAGGCTTTTCTATTTTAAGCTAACACTTTTTGGTAAACCGTTAGCGTCGCGTCCCTGTGTGAACTCGTCGCTTTCTGGAGTCTCCGCAGTCATAAAATTACACCGAAGCATTCATTGAAGTGTTCTCGGTTTATTACTTTACAGTTCAGACGGTGGAGTACTAGCTCACTAATGCAATGTGGATGAGACACGGTGAGGAATATGGCTTTGAAAATTATTATCTGTACCCACTTTCAACGAAATTCTGCACAATTAACTTTATAATGAAAAAATACAGTTAAAAAACGACTACGCTAAGTTAAAAGTAATTAGTTATAAGCCAGGATAAGACATTGCTGAGGATCAGGAAAGAAATAGGGGCAGTAATCGGAGAGTTCACCAAGTCCGAATACACCAGCTGGCGTGCCTCGGTGTATGAGGAGGCTGTCAGGTGGCAAGCGGGGAGGCCGCCGACATCGGGCATCAAATATGTGTGAACACAGCACATGTACGAGGACTGTATCACGAGGGGAGGAAGGCAGAGGGCATCGGGAGACACTGAAGTCAAGGCCATACTCTCTAGGGAGTCATTTGAATATCTTCCATTTTTCAAAATTTACGCTATACACACTCCGGCTCTGTTGCAATACACATTGTTGGCGACGGCATACTTATGAGACAAATCGGAGATTTTCTTGCGCTAAGCAAGACTATCTTCAAGAGCGGAACTTTGTTCTAAGAAGAATTACTTTTGAGAGAATGAGAAAACAACTACAAGTCTGCACAGAGCATGCGCGAGACAAAATGAGCTTTATCCCTCTCTAAATTAACGACATTATTCATTAATAGCTTGAGTTTAACTATGAACGATTTAAAGTGCAGGCGGGAAAAAACAGACCCGAAAAAATTGCTTCAAACCTTCAACGAGGACAGTTTCTAATCTACAAGTGGAGAAAGAGTGCAATATTAAAACTTGTAAAAGGTTCAAATAAAATTGAAACGATATTTCAATTTTTTCCCGTTATTTTGTTACCTGAAAATCAAGAGTTTACTATGAATTAACGACCGTTGTCTTGAACAAAGATTTCTTAATCTGAATAAGGTGCAAATAAGGGGCTTTTGTTTCAGTATGAAGCGAGGTGTAGGAAATAATATTGCGTATCATCATCCGTAGCACTACCATGGTTGTGTCATGAAGAAAAACGATACGAAGCACTGCATAGTGTGGAGTGACTAGCACAAAAATCCTTGCAGACCCCCGCTCGGCGTGCAGCACTCGGTATACTGCATGTAGTATCGAATATGGACGATCTAAGAAATTAAATGTCCTTGCAGTAATAAAAAATTTAAATTTAAATTGTTTGAATTGTAGCCGAATCGCATTGTAATTTATGCTTAAAAATGCTTATTCGAAAACTAGTGAACAAAGACGTTGTTGAATAGTTTCGAAAAAATGTCTTCATAATTCTATGCAGAAGATGCAACTAGAAAATTAGCATGCTGTGTCGAAGTGCCCTCTATATCAAGAAATAAAAGCACAGATGAATAATTTTCTTTGTGGAGAAGCTATAAATTTTGGTACCATTTTCTATACCGTACACATTTTATGAGAGCTTGAAGCTCGAGACTTACAATCTTTTACCATCATAAAAAATAACAAATAAAAATATGTTTAAAACGTATGTCGTACATTCCCAAATTTATTTTTTCATTACTATTTAAAAAAAACTCCCAACTGCCGCTACACGCACGTTATCTTCAAATATACACGACAGAAATGGACGGACTCAGTATACAGTATGGAATAAAAAAGATGAAACATAGAAATTGAAGCGCGTCCGCTGCCACAAGATTTAGTTACACCTTGATATTCTTCTACGACGGTCAGAATACGTAAAAATGTGGTCAGATCAAACTAAGGCATCGTCAAGCTCCAGGCTGAACTCCCAATCACACATGCGCTCGATGCGCTGACATGAGTAACATACTTTGAGCTGCATTCTTTAGCGCGCGGTGACGTAGCAAGCAGAGCAATTTTATAAACCAATAAGAACTGAAAGTTTTATTGACGCGCATTCTGTAAAGATACATTAATATCAGTAAAAGAAATACATGTGCTTCATGCCATCGAAAAAAAGAAAATTATTTTCAAAGAATTATTATTGATGCTGGGCCATGCCTGAACATTGGACCAATGAATGCCTACAGAATTTAAAAATTTGCTTCCATATTCTACAACATACACCTGAGGTTCTAAATGAACTTATAAAGACATTACTCCAAGGACTTATTTGTAGTCTAAGCCGCGAAAGCAGCTCGACAACAAATTCTTATCGAAATCTTTTGAGCGCTATGAGAGACTTGGACACATGCACCCACGTGCCAGTAAAGCCTGCGCGACGTGGCAACGCGTTCGTGCCGCGGACAACGTTCAAATGAGAAGCGGAGTTCTCACCAGAGTTGCTTGCTTGCTGAGTATCCCGTGAAGATGCGTAACCCAAGTCGAACGGGTGCAATTACTCCTGATATAGATTTACCATGACATGTGAACAGTAGGTAGGCAGGTTTACCACTGTTGACAACACTATTATTTCACTATTCGCAAATAGTTTTTTTTTATAATTTTCAGTCATTTATTCGCACGTATTTTCATAATTTCTTTCCGATTTTTTCTAGTACCTTGTAACCAACAACCGTTTTAATTTACTAGGTCAAAAATGACACTGAATACCTACGTTGATTTATACTTGACTATCCCGGCAGCTATCCAAATACGGTGAAGGAAACAGCATTACTATCTCATGCTAACCATCTCTTTGAACATGGTAATGTTCTTCTTGCCTTAGATTCACAAAGCGAGAAGAATAGAACTACATATGTAGTTCGTTGGCTGGTGGCGTGACAGAGAGATAAGCTAAGCGCAACTCATTTGACTTGAATGGAATGCCGGAAGGAGGCATCGGAGTAGTGGATGTCACTCCAAGTATGGTAATTAGAAGAAGCAAGGGACTCTGTATACATCACCGCCATAAAATAAAGCACAGTAACATGAGATTTTTGATCTGTTTTAAACAGTCACAAATGAAAAACTTTGTAGCAATATACGCCAATAAAATTTAATGCACAGAAGCAGGAGGATGGAAACTGCAGGTGGAGGAATAATGAGCAAAAATGCACGCGAGCGTCCGGAAAAAGACGGGAAGATAGAGAGAGCAAGACGAGGCTGATGAACTGCCAGATACACACAAGCCTCATTGTTCGTTCTCAGAACAATGAGACTCGAGAGCGAAACAAAAAGATGCGCGATACGTCACGAAATGTTCTGGGCGAGGGAGAGCCCGCGACAGCTGCACAGTGCGCCGCGTACTCCTCCCTCAGCGCCAGCGCACTGTGGTAGTAGTACTTCATGCCTCTAACGAGGTGTCGATGTGCCTCAGAAGGCCTGCACAGCAACAAAGCGCGTCCGCGTCGCAGCTCGCAGACAACACAGAAAATACGGTGAAATTTGTTTATGTACATTTACTGCACAGCGTGTTCGAAGTAAGCTTTAAAGATCAATGCACTAAAATTATGGATAGAGCGGTCACTTTGATAACATGAACAAAATAAAAAACTTGAGTATAACAGGAATTTGTGTTTTATCGCGGGTCAAGGGCAGAAAAATACTCAGGTCAATAACTAATACCCTGAACAATAAGCTCAAGTGATGTGCCTGCTACGGGTGAAAAATTACATTAACGAAACCCAAAAATGGCTAAACGCATGAAGGTGCTACGGAAGATCAGGACGGACAGACTTTCATATTTTCATTTTTTAGTTAGCCAGGGTGAAAAAGGTTCAATGTTTTCACTGTATCAGTGAACATACAGTTTGAAGGAACTTGGATATTAATTTCTTACAAGTACTGAGGTAAATATTACAAATTATATGGGTATCAGGGTATCCATTATAAGACCTTAATTAAGTTTTACTATGCGAAGCAGACTAAATGACAATATTAATCTACTTCCATAATTATGAACTCCATTACCAAAATACCGTATCAAAAATGTTAGCTACAGAATTGAGAGCAATCACACAAATGAAGAATATATTTAAAATTTTTCCCTGCAATACAGGTTGACGATTATTTTCGTGTGACATTCTATCCTGCGCGTCAAAGAGCATGCACACATAATGAGCAAACAAGCGTACCGTCCTGTAGCTCAGCCGCTTGAGAGGCAGTTAGGGGGGCAGGGAACAGCGGTCATTGATGACATGAAGCAACTGACCCTCAGTGCTCAGTTACAGACTAAGATCGGCTTACGCTAATTCTACCAAGCTTTGCAAGGATGCCTGAACATTAAAGCTCAGACACAAGGTATCAGTCAGGGCATGCATGATCAAACAGTTGAACTGAGTGCTAATTAAGCAGAGCAAGCACCGAGTACTGCTTAGTCTGACTAGTCCATAGCGGCCATGGCTGTTAATTCATGGGGTACAGTTTCCTCAAGCAACTTGACTTGCCTGTCTGAGTTTGATAAAGAATTATCCCTCTACTTCAAACCCTTACATTACAAAAACTATGATTCTTTGACCTTGAAACAGTTCAAGATTGATTTCTCCCAGTATATGAATTCGTACTAAAAACAGTAACACTGTTTCAACTACTATGAGTGATCGTCTTCCTAGACGAAGGCACAAGTAACTGCGCACCTCATTACAAATCGTCTTGCCTGAGGAGGCCCAAAATAGAACAGCAACAAGTGCGCACCCAAATTTCGCAGTGACCTGCATTGATTGGAACTGACAGTTGAGCAGGCATGCCACAGGTGACCTGTCAGTTACCGGATTGCGCTCCTCAGTCAGCACAACCCGCCTCCCGGCTGCTACAGTGCCTCCATTCATAAACAGCAGCCAGGGCAGGTGATCTACAGAGCTATCGGTGGTCTAGTTTTAAAAAATTCAACCATATAGCAGGAAATTTATGCAACGCAACGAAAGTAAGCAGCATTTCTTTCATCGATAATTGATTGAACATTGTGCAGTAACTTAACTGACAGAAACTTTTGTGCCGGGAATCAATCAGTCGATATATCTCAAGCAAATTGAAGAACGTTCCGAACACTCATACAAAAAATCAATTGCGATTATAAGAGTATTTTTGTCGAACAAGAAACTGTCGAACCGAAACAACAACATTTATTCAGAAAAAATGTTCAAGTTTTAGAAGCAGAGATATTTCTGGAGCTGCCACATGACTCGAAAGCCTCGTCCCTGACGAGCGCCGCTGTCTCCACAACGTGACGCAATGCACGGAGGCTTTGATCGCGCGTACGTTTTGCTTTTTATTACTCGTATTTTGTCATATTTTCTCACAGCCCTCATCAAGGCGAGTTGAACGCTAGAGTTTGAAGTAGCGTGATCAGGCAGTGACTTTCATTTCTTGATACGAGCGTGTGGAGTCAAATTTATTTACATCAAATAAATTAAATATAACATTTAAAAATTCTAATTCATGTACATGCATATTTACATAGGTTATGTTGAAAATTAGATGACTAAGGAATGTAAAATACATGTTTACATATATAATACACGTTTATATATAATAAAAGATAGACGTAAGTATACGTATCAGGTCAAGAGAGAAAAACAAAGTCCCAGCTTCGTTTCTAAATTGGATAATGATTATTTAAATTTGTCGATAAATGCAATAATAAACTTTGCCATGTAGGGAGTTTGAGCATCAGGATCATCTAAGTGAACACAGGGACCATTAACTCAGAACACTGAATAATAATACTAATTTTTTCATGGCAAAATTCGAAAACATTCATTTCATCGTGCCACGATACTATCACTTTCACAACTGAAAAAAATTATAACCAGCCAGTTTCTGTACGCAAGAGAAATATGAGGTGCGACTGATTCGCGGGGTGTGATGGCACTGGCCTCGTACATAGGCAGCGCGAATGAGTTCAGTAGTAATAACGTTTGCGTATCACGCTCGGGCATTTCATGCATGATCTTACACGAACTCGTCATATAGAGACAATGTTTATGGTCCAACTCTAGCATGAGAGATGATTCCATGATTTTCAGACGGTGGCACAATGCTTCTGAAATTTTTATGGAAAATAATAATTATAATCAAATTTACTTACCAACTGATTTCTCACGCAACGAAAGAAGTCAATAAGCTAATAAAAATCTACAATAGCACATGAATTTAATTTTCAATTTTAAATGTGACGTCTCGCAAAAAGTTATTTGTATTTGCACCGGAGTTCAATGAAATTTTCTTTGAAAATAAACAGGTTCTTGCTGAAAACAAAAAATTATTTCATACTAAATAGCATGACAGAAATAAAAGTCGAACTACTTAGGCAGAGGCCAAGTATTTTTGCTTGTTTTAGGTTCTTCAAGATATGAAAAAAGAACCCCCGTATTCGGGAATATTTTTAATTAAAATTCATTCACATACGTTTCGGAAAACTAAGCTTCCATCATCAGTGCTGAAAATAAAAAAAACGCAGAAGCACCAGTTTTAAAACATGAAACTCTAAAAGCGATAGCTAAAATGAAAAACACAGGTATTGCCTTTAAAAACCTAAATCCTAAACTCAGCATTTCTTTTTTCCTGCTAAAAGCGGTTTTGTAATAGTTCCTACCATAGAGCTAGTAATTTTTAACTTTTCAACCCTCAGTAGCAGTCAGAATGACCTAGGCCTCCAAATTTTAGAGTCCGTTTACACATTCACGGAAAAACCTCAACTGAACAAAGATCAAAGCTCAGTAAAGTTACACATTGTGCTCCAACTTCCTAGTAAAGCTCCGTGTGTGTTTCTGTGGTGGTGGGTTCGGAATTGTGTGTGTGCGTGGGTGTATGTAAGTATGTACGTAATACGACACCGAGTGTGGCGAGAAAAAAGAATGATTGAGTTTAGGATTTAGGTTTTTAAAGACAATATCTGTATTTTTTATTTTAGTTATCGCTTTTAGAGTTGCATGTTTTAAAACTGGTACTTCTGTGTTTTTTTAGCACTGGTGATGGAAGCTTAGTATTCCGAAACGTATGCAACAGAAGTTTAATTGAAGATGATCCTAATTAGGTTAGTTCTTCTTTTTCTATTGAAAATTAGGTTTCCTAGAAACAGACCTATTAGCATTATAGGTTATTTTATGAAAAGCTTCCCTCATGATCAGTGAACACAGGATTGATAAGTTATTATGCATTCGATTAATAGGACTACCGAGCGCGTAAACAAAATTAAAAGCATATCTCTGATAGAAGATGAATTTGCTTTCGTAGAATGAAATCCAAGTCAACATCATTGAATGATTCTCTGCAATAGTGGTTCAAGTGGGTGACTTCAAACAATAGAGCCTATAGCAGCGCGACGAAACAGTTCATTGACAATGACAATATGCCATTGTTCTGGGGGGCCCCTGCTACTGTTGTGCCGCGATCTCATTGTTTGGGACTCATCATCACGGGGCCTAACTCGACACTCATGCATTAGCGAGCACGTCCTAACTCTCCAGCAAAGTCTGACGAGCAATTCTATGAAACAAATTCGCTTATTAGGTTACGAGTCTTCAGGACAAGATTCAACGTACGACATCGCTTCCAGGTACTTCAACAATTCTGTTTGATTTATTACTATGTTTTAATTCTGTTTGAAAAGCATGGGCTATCCAACGCATTTTCAGGTCTCGCATTTCCATTCAAGATAATTTATAACGAGTGACGGGCGTTCAACATGGTAACTTCTATCCACAGAGTCATACAAAAAATTCTAGGCAACGACACTTCGGGCACGCCATTCACTCTTTAACTGCAAAAAACTTCGGAGTAAAACTTGAACATTATTATTAATGGCAATATTTCACATAACTCCGAGGCTCAGCAAAAAAACTATGTACCGCAGAATTACACTCCATATTTTTAGCTCGAATGCGTCGCAGGAGAGAATTTCATCAGCGATACGCTAACTTTTTAACCACGCTCACCTTAGATGACGCCACGAGCTTATCGTTAAAGAAGACCAGCGGCTTTACAGCAGCACGCACAAGAAGTGGACGTTCAACTCGCACAGTATAAGATCTCTCCAAAAAACTTGGGCTGTGTGCATCTATGGAGGTATACAGGATTAATTTATCGCTGTAATTGAGATTCTCCATTGAATAAATTCCATTTGTCAGGGAGAATAATGACATGCTTTTTATGTATCAAATGAATGATAATCAAATTTATACAATACCCTTGAAGGGAAATTATCTGACAAGAATGTTTAATAGAAACCTTCCAAAGAAATATTCATCCCAAGGCTAAGATGAACAAAAATTAAAAACTGACTTCCAAGCCATTCTTAATCTACTAGTATTGGTTTGAAAAAGTCAACATTCTTCTGCGTCGGCTGCTGGTGAAATTTAAATAATTTATGGAGGTGCACACATGAAATGATAAAGCCCCTCAAAGGCACCTTGTGATGCAGCGTGGGACTCAAGATGAACTACTTGCACGAGGCAGCTGTAAGATGGCCATACTAGGGAACAGCGGCTCCACTACACATGGACGACCGGTTCTAATTTCAGTGATTCTTTAGAGAGAGCTACCCGCTGATTCATTAGGGCAACAGAACACGTCTCCTGCTTATGGCTTTGGGTATTCAAAAAATGGTGGCATCGATTGGAGGCGTGCAGCGTAGTGCAATGTGAGTGAATTTCTTTAAGATTAAATTAATACACGGGGACGTGAGGGCGTTAGGTGTCAATTCAAGGGAGGAGAATGGCATGTAATCCAGGGAACCGAGCGCAGTCGGGCAGAAATTTTAGTTTTCCACAATATAATGACAAGAGATCGTTCAAAAGTTCATGAAATTCATTGTTCTTGCAAATATTCTATTTTCGGTACACACAAACAACTTCAGCAAGTTAACCACCATCATAATGTTGAACATATATATGTTTTAAAATAAAATGCTTTGAAAATAGATAAATAAATAAACTGATAAAAAACTTTGTACTACATTTCAAACAACTATAAAGTTTGACGACGGTGGGCCCGACAGTGGGACACCCTGCAATTACGGTATGCAAGAGTGGGAGAAACGTATTCAGCAAGAATGAAAAAGTGCGTTAGCGTGGAAGCAGTGATTGGGATATTCAGATTAGATTTTTAGGCTGTAAGACAAGTCTACGTATTTCTCTTTTAGATCATGATGAAAATGTTTTTAAAACATTGACCCTGAAAGCTTTGTATTCTGAAACGTAGGGAATTTTCCTTAAAGATGTTCCCCCTGCGCTGGCTTTTTCTTTTTGTCTAAAACTATTCACATAATCTGTGAACGACAAAAACCTTTGGAATGAAAATTGAACAAATGACTCTCAAATGCAGATAAAACCAAATCCAATTAGCCATGCTCTGCTTCAGTGAAAAATAAAACTGTGTTATTTTCATACTTTCCAATTCGAAACAAACAATTGCAATGAAAGCCTTAGAAAGCGCAATGGCCTGACACTTACAGCGCTAGTAATGGTCAGAATACTCGAAATGGAGTCTAACGCTGCCTAGCACGAGAGATGTTATCTCCACGGCGGTAAAATAAAGGTCGGTCGGGGTGACCTCGGCTCCAGAGCAAGGCAAAACCTTTAGGAGAAGTAACCTTTAGCCGACACGAGTGTCGAGTTCAAGCAACACGACTCGCTCCTGCTGCTGCCTTCACTCGAGTCACCGACCGGTGTGCGGCCGAAAACTAGACGCCGTCAAAATGAGGGACCCAAGTTCATGTTGGAGCCAAAATCGTTACGACAGATCCCAATTGCGACTCACATTGTGCGAGTCAATATCGCTACTAACCTCCCTTGTAATTAGCACTCGCACTTACTTTGAACTCACCACCCGAGTAAAATTAGTTACGAATTTTACTTGCAAAGAATGCGTGCGTGCGGAACCGCCACCTGCAGCACCATGCTAAGGTGATGGCAAGCGGACTTGAGATCCACAACTCGAGCCAGCAAATGAGCATCCCGTTATAACACACGTCATCATACTACAGCTCGTCCTCACACTTAGCGTTCACAGTTAATTATTCTACACTCGATACGTTGATTATGAGGTATAAAATGTACGAGGACTGCAGTCAAGCACGATTAAAACTAAACAAAGAAAGATAACATGGGGTCAATGTATGAATATTTGGAAGTTACCAACGTTTGATCACGTGTGATTTTTTTCGATAATCATTGATGTGGGAATCGCGTATAAAATAATTGTTTCTTTCACGTGCAACTGAAGGTCAAGAAAGCTTTAGAACCTCAATAAGCTTACAAAACAAGAACACAGTAATACATACATACCTGTAGAAGCTTAACTTAATTATAGCGACACCCATACATTAAGATAACTCACACCTACGGCAATTAAAATTGATATTTCGTGCGTGGTCTACTCCTTGACCCAGTCGCTAGCGGGGCTAGTAAGATGAGTGAGTTGTTGCTGAAGCGAGACAAGAACCGGTATGACATCCTGTGCTTGCTGGGGATTCATTTATGGCCACTAGGTCATATACATAAGTGAATAGGTCTCGCACTTGTACCGTAACATATACGAACGTCCTAATGAAGAGGACATAAAACCTTTCAGCACGGAAGGTAGAACTATTACCTCTCTGCTACGGGATAAAATGGGAGAAAATGCTTCAGTATGTACACCGTTTACAGCATGCACACAGCCGGAACGCACACTTCACGGCAGTTGTTTCCGCAAGCATGAATTCTTCCACGATTAAACTATCGATATAAAAATCTGAAATACCATTTTCATAGCGTGTTATGTATAAGTACCACCAAAAATCGAACATCCTCGAGCTTGAGCAGGAGCACAGATATTGCTCTTCACAATTGCTCTCCATGCTGGAATAGAGCATGATCAGTTAATTAATAGTGCGTGTACATAACTTCAAAAAAAAGCTCAATTCCGCGCGTCGTGGAAGAGTTAAATAATAATGGAGACTGACGTGATACTAGACTGTATAACAGAAATTCATCCAAACTCAACAGAAGAGCATTAATGAAGACGAAAAGCATGCACGCAGTCACGCACATTCCGCGAGTGTAACAAGTTCATCAAGTGCAGCGAAGGTCTTCCTAATCGGTTCTAGGTTGAAATGAAGAGTCATTAAAGTCAGCTTTCGAGCCCTGGATTACGGTGCTTTTGATCATATCTCCAACCGCGGAGTCTGAAACGTGAGATTCCAAGTACATATTTTGATGGCAGAACGAAATAGAAGAGAGAAGGAGTTGCTTGGAAAAACTTTTTGAAAAGAATGAGGAAAAACACAAAATAAGTTAGGAGAAACAATGGCTGTACTTTCATCTCTACAAAACTAGGAAATTGCCCGTAATGGTGCGTCGTCGGGTGTATTCAGGGCCACATAGAAACTGATCAGTAAAACTTAGGCTCATCACGAGAAGTTCATGACGTAAGAAGCCCTTTTTTATCTTGAAACTCATGCTAGAAATGGGATTAAGAAAATTTGAAAATCAACACGAACTCGAAGATACTAATAGTGTTTGGAAGTAAGCTTTAGCAACAAGTAACTAAAAAAATGAATGACGCAAAGCTAACGTAATTTCAAATTATTTTCTTAGCAGCAGTGATTCACAAGAACTCAAATATAAGAGAGGAACAGGAAGCAAACGAATCTTACCCAAATGTTCCATAAAAGTCAGTCGAGGAACATCAATCGCACAAGAGCTCAGAAAAGAGCAAAATAAATCTTTCTCGGTCAGACGCGCGCCTCTTCTGTAGCTGGTCTCCACTTGCAGAATTCCATGGAAAACAATCATGAAACTATTTTAAAGATAACGACCATTTCCTTTAGAAAGAATTGCATCGACCGACCTTTTTTCCGGAGCAGCCGAGCACCAAAACAAACTGCGTGCATCGACAAGCCTTGCCGCTCACGCTTGAAAAGAAATTCTTTAATGGGGCATTTTTAGGCGATGTAGGCAACATAATTTTCGACTTTTTCCGCAACAAGAGGCCGGACGTAACTCTAAAATATTGAAGTAGAAGGAAGGCATGGAAAATCTAATAAAGAACAAAACGTATTCTGTCCTCTGAGCAAAAAATGAGGAAATACGAACGAAATATATTAAGTTATATGCCCATTTAGACCACTAGATGGACTATGGAGAAAGTTTTTTTTTAATTGAAAATGCATTAATATAGGGTTGCTCAAATTTCGTTAAAGCTACTTTCTTTAAGACTCTGCAGAGCAACGTAGGCTAGACAAAACAATTTATTCATAAAAATGCCTCCATACTTGTTTTAAGGAAACTGAAGTGAAAAAGTAACAACTTTGATTTCACGTAAAATTAAAAAAAACTGTTTTGATTTTAAACATTATTTCAAAACAGAACGGTTCGAATTTTTTGTAAATCTAGCTAGTGTACGTACAGCGAAAACACAAAAGAATTGCAACGTACTAGTAATTCTCTAATAACATAATTGAGCTTTCTCGCACCACTGAAATTACGTTCGAACCTTTATGTTTATAGTTAACACTATGTAAAGTTAGAGTCTTTACCGTACAAGGAACTACGGTGCGTTTTCCTTGATTATGAAAAGTAATTTTTGGAGAATATTTTGTCATACTTAAACAGGCATATGTGATTTCTAGAAAAATAGCGAGTTCCGGAACTGTTCATGCTATCTTCGAATTATTATTCCCAATTGAGCATGCAAGTGCAATAAGATTTTCTATTTTTGATGATCAATGCATAAATGTCTTAATTTAAAGTTAACTTCGATTTTATCAATGGCTAGAAAAATAAGACCTTTCTTCAAGATCTTAATGAGACATGCGTCAACTGAGGACGTCAATGGTATTATCTTAGGTGGCTTAATTGGTCGAAGGGCACTTCATTTGCTTCCTGGAGCACTTCTAAGTTTAAGCATTGCTTGCCATCAGAATCAATCCTCGTCTTGTCAATAGACCATCTTTATTCTACGGGATTCAAATTGAGCTGGTTTGGAGGCCACTATTAAATTATGATTATTGAATCCAAGGTTGCACAGCAGTTTGGTTGTGCTCTATAAATTGCGTGCACGTGCATTATCCTGGTGAAATATTAAAGTCCTTGTTCCCATAATTAATTGATCATGAGGCCAGGGAAGGAAAGCGTCCTTCAAGACCATGCAATATTAGTTTTAATTAAATTTTCATTTTTTTGGTAGCTTGCGGGAACCAATTAACTGGTTTCTTGAGAGACCTCCCAAAATATGATTTCATCACCACCTTGCTGTCGACAAATGCACACTCTTGCTGAACGACCATTCAACAGCCAACCAGACGACCACCCATTAGTTCTATCGAGCGTTGCACGGGACTCATCAGTAAAAATCCCATTGCTGAAATTGGCCTTCTTGTAATTCCGTGAACCATTCAACCCTCTTGGTTCTGTTCACTTCACTCAATGGGGCTTTTTTGAAGGGACGCCTCGCTTTGGCAAGGGTATAGAGGATCCTACACCTGGGGGTTTTATCCACTTTTGGCGCATCAGCCGCTTCAAGATATTCTTTCTGGTAAAATGAAGAGTTGTGGAAGTTTCTAAACCTATTTTACGAATATCCTGTGCAGATAACTTTGGTAAACGCGCTCTTTCTGGTGTTTTTCTGCGTGTTTTACCAAAACAACACAAATGATATGATAGTAAGGTGATCACGACGTAACATTTTGGAAATTCTAGTGTTGTAATATTAGTTCACAGCATAAAAGTAATTTTATCACGATCTTCTTCAGTAAGACTAGATATCTTGGGCTCATTTTTAATATTTATAGTGATTTTGCATAATCTAACCGGACACATGAAATACTAAAAATAATCATCAACTTTGAAAAACAGGACAATTGAGAGTATCATTATTTCACGGAACATACAATACTGTTAGAATGAATTCTTCTTTATTTCATACAAAAATTAGAATGGCATTTAGCACAAAATCTGAAATTACAAATGTTTGAACAATTTCATAAAACATGTTTGCATAAACAACCAAGCAGAACGCACTTTAGATATATCGCACATTTGCCCATCTCGATTTCACAAAATGACTGTCGCTCTCTTTAAAAAAAATAAATAGTGGCTACTATTATATTCCATTCATTGTGGGAACATGGAGAATAGCTAGGGAGTCAAATTATGTGTTATACTCGTAAAGTATAATCATTCTATGTAACTAGGTTTTATGCGCATGTCAAATCCGACGTTACAAGCAATTTCCGTGAACTCCAGTGTTATTCCCAGTAATCTATCATGTATTCATTAATCTCTCTACTACTGTAGCATAAGTTAAGGTAAAAAAAATACTCGAGGGTGAAACACTAACAAGCGTTGAACGCAGAATTTAATTAATGAACGCGGAATTGAAGACAGAATTTAATTAATGAAAAGCTAATTTTGAGCCAAACAAAATACCCACATAATGAATAAACAACAAAAGCCTGTAAGAATATAATGATAGAGGCATAATTAAATGACCTATTCCTAAATAAGGCCTGAAATCAAGGTCACGTACAATAAGGAAAACGAACTTGAGCCACGCAACAGGGGTTACCACAAGTGCGAGCTGATCATGTATACAACTTCAGACATCGCATGGGAAGCGCGGAGCACAGTTCGGTCTCGTGCCATTAATTGCATTTCGTGATTAAGAATTTTCAACGTGAAATTTGAGAGGACATTAAAGTTAGCTGGCAGTTGAATTAAAATGAAAATAAAGGCTTTCGGTTTTTAAATTTACCAGAACGACGAATCTTCATTGACGTGGTTAATGCTATAAACTAGTTCAAACGAAATATTTCCAACCAAGAGACAATAGCGTCGATGCCTTTTTGATTCAATTTATCAAGCAGCAACATGACCAGTGCAGGATGGCAAATCACTAGAGGATAGGGCGACCTCACGTAAATATCCTTTTTTCCGACAACAAATTCAATGAAAATTCATTACAACAGCCACGTTATTTTCAAATAAATGGCCAGACAAATCTACCACAACACATTCAAAGAGAAAACGATATAAAAAGAATAAGATTACCAGATTAGATAACTGAAGCATGCGTATCATAAATACAATACGCACGCACAAAATAACAGGCTTGTCCCGGGAAACTGAAGCGAGTACCGGACACCTGGTACGGTCTTGGCGTAAGATATGCTGCACGGAATACATGACCAGTTCTAGCGGCCAGGACATAATGAAGGTCGATAAAGAGCGCATAAAATTTGGGTGTGGCGCATCATCTCTGGAGCACTAACAAGGATCACTTGTAAAAAGAGAACATGTTCACTAATTTTGGAGCGCGGTACAGAATATAAAATCTCATACCCCTAAAGCGAGCACTAAAACAACACAGTAACAGCACAGACTATCAAGAGAAGTGAAAAACAGCAACTGTACAATTTATTCCGCCAGCAAGCGGGCTTAACCGTTTTATCAAGAAACCTAGGCAATGTGAACTGACTTGACCTCAATTCCTTCTTCCTTCATTCCGCGTCCGTTCCCAAGGAACAGTAATTTCAGAGTGCATGTTTTGAATTTCCTGTGACAAACAAAGGTTATTGTCTTCGCTGCTTCGATTCCATCATTTGTGGCTGCTATCAATCAAATGCTACTTACTGAAGTACTCATTTTCCTCGCAGACTCCCATTGCCAACGTTGAGGTGGTAAAACAAAAGGGAAAATTGTGCAAAGCTATACCAGCATTTGATTTATGACGCAATGCGTCTCAAATGAATTGTTGAGCCAGTCTCCAGACGTTGGCTTGCCTAATAACATGCCTAATAGGAGCATAGGTACAAATAAAGGTAAAAACAGCTCTAACATTATCCTTAAGAGTGACAATCATGCACCTTTATAGAGTAGGAAATGCAATGAGTTCTAATGCCTTTCTTAAAAGCAAAAACAAGAAAATAAGAACTCCAGACATTTGGGCGCGACGAAGAAGCATCACGATGAATCAGTAGAATTCTGGGCCAGCGGATCACCACGCATATGGTCTGCTCGGCACAAACGCAGACGACAGAGGCTCCGAACAGGAAGAAAATAAGTAAAATGAGTTCCAAGAAAAGAGGCTCGTACAATGTTGCGAGTAGCAGACAAGTCACCAGTTGGTCATCATTAAGGCCATTTACGGGTCGATGACCTTCGCCACAAGGAGCAGTTCCTTTTTATTCGGCTAGTGGCAGGTCCCATTGACTGGACTAAGCCGAGTTCCAGAGAGCCGCAATTGCGGTCATGAAACCCACGCGCTCGATACCATTCGCCATAACAAAGAAATGCAGCGCCGTTTTCTGGTGTTTTGTTAGCCGCGCGTCTATGGGAATCTTTGCCGGTGAAAATACATCGAATTGGGCGAAATTGTCGAGATGCGGCTAAGCACAGCTACTTGGTAATTGCAAAGCTCGAGCACGAGAAAATGAAGAAACAATGAGAGCATATTTCCTAAGGCTCGAAAATCCCACAGCTTGTATAAAATATTCGAAGTCAAACGGGGCATTGTTCAACAATATCAATAAAGTCAAAATTCCATTCGGATAGCAAAATCAATACCTACAAAAGAAATAGGCATCAATGTCGAAGGAGCTACTAACAGTCTTTCAATTAACGACACGTATCTTGATTTAAATAACAAGAAAATATCGCGAAAAAACGTAGTCAAATTTTACGCTTCACTCTTAACATAAGCACTTCGTAACTTCATGCATAAATCTAACAAAATTTGTTATGCCTTCCTATATATGATTGATATGTAATATACAAGCGTTTGACGCGCAATCGAAATAAATTCTCAACTTGGACTATGAAAATGATTTAGGAAACAGTTTTTGTACACAACAAAGGGAAAACTAACGAGCATAGTAAGTAGGTTTATTTCGTTTTCTGTACTACGTAAAATAAAGCACACACAAATTCACACCATTGCAAAGGAGATACCGTCAGTTTGGTAATACCTGCGCCGGCGTTACGTTCAACATAAGCAAGAGAAAAAAAGTCAACACGTCATTTAATGACTTTGCAAATTATTTCCCTAATCTAGCGAATGTTTTGAGAAATTTCTAAGGTTAGAAAAAAAAATGTAATATCAGCAAGCAGTTAGCACACTTATTTTTAAGTTCGAAATTTCTCTTGCTCCTGAAAACAGAAAATAGACTAAAAATTCAGCAGTAATTTATTAATTTTCGTAGCAGAAAGTTTACGTCTGACGATATTTTGTAGGTAATTATAGATTCTAGGATAAATGAAGATAACCTGTGCCCTCACTAAATTCAAAAACCCACAAATCTTCACAGCGTCACGCTGGGCAGGAACTGTCGTTACGATTAAGCTTAAATCTTTTTTTCGTGCAATAGCTACCATGTCGTGAACTCTGACAGAATTAATGATGCAGATTAAAATACCAAGTACGCTAAAATAACCTGAAGGCTAGTTATAGAAATCAACAAAAATTAAAATGTTTGTATTTTGGCAAAAAATTCAAGACATCGACCACTACAGTAGAAGCAGAGCTGGGCAGCGCTACTTTGAAATGTAGCGGCCGC
>VOMN01074232.1:0-28489 GCA_014899125.1 Orchestia grillus
ACTGCCTAGAAATACAGGGTATATAATAAGTTCATAACACTTTATTTTATACTTTTTGATATACCTAACAACATATTTATATTCAATAGTTGGCTATCATTTAGCAATTATGCAATTATTTCAGACTAAATCTATCAGGAGTGAATAATGTGATCTCTTGACTTGCATTTAATATTTCATTTTATCACCCTGTTATTTTTTGTGAACTTAGCCTTGCACTAGCACTACCTTGAGGCCAGACTCTTCTGCATTCTGCAAGCACCAACCAGTTAGTAGTGTATTTTTCCTCTTGATTCCAGCCATCCTTAAAGCTTGTTTCTCTACTTATGCATTCTCATTGAACAGAATTTCAAAAAGTGCTCTCAATGTGTAGGTACTCCTTCTTGTTCAGTCAATTCTGATGATGCCTATACTGACAAATAGTTTTTATTTGGTATCCACTTCTTGCTTTTGCTAATCCTTCCAGTCGTTTTTATAACAAATTGAAAAAACAGTACATTTGTCTAATAATTTTAACCTTCTGCTATTCAGTTTGTTACCCAGTGACTTTCCTAAAATGTTTGTGTTTTTAGTGGCTTTTCTGATGTGCTTACTGATTTGTGTAGCTGTACCCTACTGTAGTCATTGCAGAGGCCTACCTATTATTCCCTTTGAATTATCATTGATTTATTTTGTTCTCAAAATTCTTTCTCTAGCTCACTATTTAGCTTTACATTAACATTCGGGGTAAGAGCTGTATTCTATACCTGATGATAGTTTTCCTATGTAGTGTTATGCAATATGAACCAGTGCACTGGCATTGGCTTCATGACTGAGGCTATGGAATTTCTTCTATAGGGAGTTTAGTTGCTAAAGAGCCTAACGTTTCCTTCTACTGTAGTTATGTTACTGCCAGGCGTGAATTTCGCGGGCGAGATACGCTCATCTGCTTCAGCTAATGGATAGCAATAGCTCTAATTAAGGAAGAAATGAAGCTCAGTGAGATATCATCAGTTAATTTTAAGAAATGATAAATGCTGCTATGTACAAGTATTGTGGTACTATCAGGCTCTCTGATGCAGAGCGTTCCCACTCAGAGCATCTCTAACCAGGGTTACCCTAACCAGAGCATAGACAGTTTAACTAGTATAACAGAAAGAAACCATACCAAAAATGAATAATGCTAATTTTCACTATTGCCTTCTGTTGGAGCCACTGGAATGATCAAAGTGAAGGGATTTAACTTTAAACAGGCAAGGGTAACCTAAAAAATGCATGCTATGATGCCTCAAATTGCTAACAGAGGGATATAAGGATAAGGGTAAACAGTAAAAGCAACCAAGGGATATTCGATACAAAATAAACAAATTAAATCATATCAATATTCAAATGAAGCTTGCTACTGGTTCTGAAAACCAATTAGTTTCCCGAATTTGTTCTAGGCTTAGCTTTAGATTGCTTTGAGTAGTTAGAATTAAATTTGGGGCACTCTTCTAGATGGTAGTGTTTGTTTCCATAAATCAAGCAGGATCGTGATGCTCTCCAGCAATCCTTGCCTGAGTCGTTGGATATACCACAGAAAAAACAACCCTTTGCTGAGCCTGATACACTGAAATGCCGCTTAAAACGATAAGAATAGCTGTTATTGGATGCCTGGGCTCCTAAAAATATCGTAGAATGCATAGATGCTTCTCTACGAAAAGGATCCAAAATGGCAGTTGGTGGACAGGCGGTTCACATCAAACTTGGGTTTATCAGCCTGAAGGTCTCTAGCCATGTCCATTTCACTGTTGAATGTTAAGTGCTTCTTTCTTCTACCACTAGTTACATGTAATGCACGTTCAGCATTCAGAACCCTATTAATAACAGCACTGGGTATAGTTCTAAAAAAAAATTTCCTCGATTGACTAGCACTTTCCTTCTTGTCAGATGGGTAGGCTAATTTTGCCATTTTTATGAGCCTCATACCATATATGTCAAGAGCTTGTACATCTTCAAGTGTTGCTTTGGAGAGTTATCTCCTCCAATACTTTTTGTTGAACCTTCCTTTTCTTGAAGTAGCTCAACAGTTCCCTCTTTATCACGTCGTACTTGGGCTTCCATCACGCATATTGTAGGCAGTGAGAAGGTCACCTTCCAAGAACTCTGCCAATTTTGGGTTTTATTATAGCTGTACCAAGTGGGTTACATTACGTGGGTGCTAATTTCTATGAGTTGATATGGCATTTTCATTGTTCAATGAACTCGAGCTTTCCTCAGCAGAGGCACTGGACTCAGATTCCACTTCTGTGGAGGGAATGACAACTTCCGCAATTTTAAAGGGTTTCTCATTGCTTCTCTTGGTGTTTCCATCAGTTTTTGTTTGTTTTCTTACTTTTACTGGCTTAGTTCTAACTTTACTGCCAGTGTTACTAGCATCTGTAGATTCAATTGACTTAGCACCAGCTAACCTAGAGGTTCTTCCTACTGATGGTTTATGGTTAGGAGCGCTTAAAGATGGTATGTAGCCATTGGGAGACAAAACGTGGGTGCACCGATGGTTAACAGGCACTCTGGACCAATATTGGTCTCCAGCAATGGTCTCTTAGGCATGATACAATTCTCTGTAGATTAAGCACTGTTCGGCATGGTCAATGTTTGTAAATAGCAATGAATCATGCTTGGTTACCAACTTCCTGAGATCGTCAGCAGCAGCAGTGTAACGGGTCTTAGCAGCAGTCACATCTGATCCCACCCAGCAAAGCAATAAGGTCCAGCATAGTTCATCAATTATGGGTAATTGACTTGTATTGACATTCCACCAAAAATTGCTGTTGACTAAATCAGCCCTGACTAGATGGCAAAAACTGAGTGCGGAGTGACTGAAACATCAAAATTTTTGTGAGCTCTTCCTTGGTGGTAGCTGCATCAGTCAAATTTGGCAAAGCAGCACCCAGCTCTGCTACAGTACAAGTCACACCAACCGCCGGAGTCCCAGGAGGGAAAAATTCCGCATGAGATCGACTTGAACCTTGCCGATCGTTTGGTAAACTTAACTTAGGGGACCTCTGTACATATTAGGTAATGTAGTGTGAAAGAGGGAAAAATGCGATAGTGAAAGCTGATTGAAGGAGAAAATTTAATTGAGCGTGCCAGTATTTCCTGGGGTGAATTTCGCGGGTGAAATAAACTCGTCTGCTTTAACTAACTGATGGCAATAGCCCTAATTAAGGAAGAAATAAAACTCAGTGATATCAACAGTAAATTGGAAGAAATTATACATGCTGCTATGGACAAGTATTGGGCTCTCCAATACAGAGCGTCGTTAACAGAGCACCCCTAACCAGAGCGTGGGCAGAGTTAACCATTGTAACAAAAAGAAATAATACCAAAAATGAATAACAACTAATCTTCACTATTACCTTCTGTTGGAGCCACTGGGAAGGGGTCAAAGTGAAGATATTTAACTTTAAACAAATAAGGTTAACCTCAAAACTAAATGCTCTGAAGCATCAAATTGCAAACAGAAAGAAATAAAGCTAAGGGTCAACAATAGAAGGAACCAAGAGATAATAGATACAAAATAAACAAACTGATTCGCATCGATATTAAAATGAAGCTTGCCAAGAAGCCACACAAAATCATAATTAGAACTGATCAAGAACCAAAACCCCAAAAGTAATATTGAAGGAATGCTAATCAATATATAAAGCAGATCACTCAATACATGATTGGTAAAATGTGAAAAAACGACACTTTAAAACATTCACCTCAGGAGTTCTAACTTGAGTTCAAATATACTACTTAATCTATCTTTATATTTGAAGATGTGTAGTGGATACAGTGAGCACTGGAAAATGGGGTATTTACCCATGAATTGAAGAGGATGATACCATTTGTTAAAATCACATGAACGTTAATAGGACTTACTTATATATATTTGAAAAAACGAGGAATATTTTCAATAAATGCACTTATAGATTTGTGCTTGAAGAATAACCAAATGAGACCATGGCAACAATGTTAAAAATTAAAATTTGTATTTTCTGCCATTTTAAAGTTTTTTGGGTATTATAGTTTTATAATGGTTCTTAACCAAAACATCCCTACTTAAAATCATGTTACTTTCCCTAATTCTGAAATATGCTGCTAATTGCTTGAGGCAATAGGTATCTCTCGTGGATGTTTTACTTTTACAATTAATGTTTGGAAAGCCTTAGTGGTCTGTATACACTGCTTCTCAAAACGGTATGTGCAGCTGTTAAGGTGCTCTCTTAAAGGGAAACTTTTATCCAGTAAAATTATATATATTATCGCAATAAAGAGGAAATTTAGTCTTATATTTGTTAGTCTCAAAATAATTGTGTGATCACATGGTAGACCAGGTATGAGTATGTAACTAGTAATGAGTGTCATTCTTGTATAATTCATGTAGCCCTCTTAGGTTTATATCTTTAAATTGCTGTTAAATCAAAATATGTTTCTCATTTACTGATTTTACTTCAATGGTTCTCCAACAAACTTTATCAACTTTTCAGTAATTATGTTTTAAGCTTTATGCATTACTTTACATTTCATCATCTCTGAACTTCGTTTTATATCAAGTTGAAATCGTGGCCCCTTGATACATAGATTTCATCTGTATTGTTTATAAAAATTTATTTGAACTATTGAAATATTATATGATCAATTATTTCCATGGTAATGTAGCACATGATTTTTTTGTTTCATTGCAGTATTCAGTTATCGGTACGTTAAAAGGTAGAGTGATCTACCCTTACCTGAGTTCCAATGGGCAAGAGTTAGTGCTGGTGCTGCTTGGGCAGCATACTCCTGAAGAAGTGCTGGCTACCCACCATGCGCACACCAAGTTTCGCAACTGGAGTATAAGGATTATTGGCTTCACAGTAATGTGTAGCGCCATTGCTGTGTTGCTTCCTCTTGTGCAGGCTATTGGTGAGTCATTTGAAGCATCATGCTATTATTCTGTACTGTCTTGGTTTGTAAAGTAAGGATTGTGTCTTGAGTAGTTATGTAGAACCATCATTATTAGTTGTGTTCATCACTCATGTTTTCTTTTGCTTACTTTATTGCTAGACATGGCGAGTTGGCGAGTTACTTCATGCATTGCTATTCTTATGAGTCATAGGTTTTCATAACCTTCCTACTCTGTTCAAAAATTGTGATGTCTCACTCACATAATCTTATAAAGTTTAATGGAATCATCACAGTTTTTACATCTCTCATTTGAGTTATGCTGAGGTTACATTGTTGTTATAGTCTAGATGACACTATTGAAATGTTTAGGTGCTTTTGTACTTGTTAGTATTGTATTTATATCCGAAAGCAAACTAAAATTTATATGCTGTGAATTTAATACCAACTCTGATGGCTATATATATTTGGTTAATGAAGTGATAATTGAACTTATCAAGAGTAAGTTGGGTTCATGGAAGTATGTATGGCCAATGGCAGAGATGTAGCAAAAATTTGTGATGCATATGATGAATTTTTCTTACAACATTGTATGGTGTGAAGGTATTGTTTGGGTAACTCTAAAAAAATGATACATTGCAAATAAAGTGTAGGAGAAGGAGGGTTAAAAGTAACAATGGTATTAAAGTGGATAAGGACCTGTAAATGAGAACGTTAGAGTTGAAGGAAGTTTTTGGACAATCTCATGGTATGTGATGAAATGGTGTGTACATATTGAGAAAATTAATTATGGATCCAATCTAGTGCAAGCACCCCTCAAGGGGCATAGGATTAACCATTGGTAAAAGGGTCAGGTTTGTCTATCCTACGCCCTTGGAACTGGCTTCCCAAGGGGGACACTGTTCGATTACCTCAGCTCTAGCTAGCTTTGAGACTTCTATCTTGTGCCTACTCTGCTTCTTTCCATTCTCATGCCTTCTTTACTGATCGTTCTTTATATTTTCTTCTTGTTCACGCTTTCCTATTTCTATGTATGAAATCCTGTGTAGGAATACACCTGTGCACAGATTTCATGCTCCCCGCAGTTCATGCTAAATAGTCCCTTCTTTTTGCTCTCCTGAGGTCACTTTGGAAATGGGTAGGGAGCCTTTCAGAACTAATTTACTAATGATAATCTAATGAAAGGCACTTCATACAGACCAAGATTTGAATCTGTGTAGAAATAATGAAAAAAGCAACTATGGTGAAGAGTTCGCCTACACAAGTGCAGATAATCGAGGTGTTTGTTAGGCGACTTGATAGATGAAAAACGTGATAAAGCCAATAAAGCATCGACGTTATGTAGGCATCAGATCCCACCAGAGAAGTAGGGGATGTTTGAATGAATGCAAATGTGAAAAAGCTCATTGTATATGGCTGCGATTTCTTTTTGCCACTGCTATATAAGATTGGTTCTTATTGCATCATTTTGACCTTTGGCTTTTCTGCTGTTTCTTGTCATTGATGCATAACTCAGTAAAATGAATTAAGTAGAAAAGACTTAACAGCCTGTTGTGACATACAGTATATACAAAGTTACTTTTCAAATATGGGCTTAACATGGAAGAATTCCATTCGAGATTATAAAATAGCTAGAACCTCACTGATGCTACAGTTACTAGTACATGTGCTCTGAAAACTGCCTCAGCATCATCAACTTTGAGATGTTTGCGTTATGGCAATAAACACAACGTTATATCCTAACCTGGCAGAATTGAATTGACACCAATAAAAATAAATTTCTGCTCCTATTTCATGTTAAATTTTATTTAAAGTTAATATTGTTATAGTTGTCCATATTTTTTATTTCGGAATCCATACAAGAGTAGTGAAGCAGGCCACAAACCAAAGGAGCATTAGACCTATCTAAGGTTAGTTGGTGTTAGTTAATGCAAAATATTTAAAAATCTTCCAATACTCCTTTCTACTGTTAATAGAGTGATAGTACAATTTACCAGAGAGGGCAAGGAGTGCTCAAGATACCATTCAGGTGGCCCCGGGCCTTCTGAAAAAACTTTGTCACATCCGAAGAAATGTCAAACAGGAACTACGTTGCAAGGCCTCTGATGTAGCAATACAAGCTGATGTCAGTCCCAGAATAACTGTCACATATCTCCACCAGCTGGACTTCTAAGGCAGAGCTGCAAGAAGGAAACTACTTTTTCATCCAGCCAATGTCAAGGGCAGAAATGATTGGGCGCATGAGACGGTGCAGAGATCTGTGGTCTTTTGGGATCACAGTCATTAACTCTGATGAGTCAAGATTCGTATTATTTTCTGACAATGGAAGAGTGTAGGTGGGGAGACTCCATAGGCAAGAGTTTGATTTGAAAAAGCTACAGCCAACGGTGAAACATCAGAGCTTGTTAATAATGGCATGAGGTGCAATTTTGAGTTATGGTCGAGCAGAGCTTGTGGAGTGTGAAGGAAACATCAGTTGATCTAAATATGTTTCGATATTAAGGGAAGGGTTCCTTCCGATATTCTCAAGCAGTAGAATGAGTAAAGTTGATTCTCTATTTATGGAAGATAGTGCTTCATGTCCCACTGTTGAAGCAACATAACATTAAGTCAAAATGAGGTCAAAAAACTTCCATGGCCAAGTCAGTCCCAGGATGTGAACCGTATTGAACACCTCTGCAGTATATCAGACCAAAAACTCTTCAAAAAGAACAGAAAGTCATCTTCAAAGTTGGAACTTTTAGGGTTATTGTTTGAAACATGGCAAGAAATCCTTCGAGGATGATATTTGTGAACTCAACACCAGCATGTCAAGACGAGTCTTTGCATTAAAAAGAGCGAAAGGGATGTCAACCATTTGTTAGTTATTTGCATTATGACCATTTACAAGCCTTTTATTTGTATGAATTACTTGTTTAATAAACAAGTGGTCTATTCTCTCATGTCTGTGTCATGTCTATTCAATTCTATCATGCTTGTGTACTTCTTTAAAACCTGAAAGCTTGAAGGTCCTGGGCATGACTCATTTCCATAAGTGTAGGGGCTGGACTCTTATACTCAATTACAAAAAGAGGAAGACAAGTTTCTGCTCCAGGGAACTCTCAAGTTTACAAATTGATGAAGATAGAGAACCCATCTTCTGTGAAAGCTTCCTAACTTTGAAAAACCGTCTGATTTAAAAAAAACTTTTTCAAATCAGATGTATATGTAATTCGATGAAATAGGTACATTTTGTTCACTGGACTTTTTGCAACTCATCAAAGGATAATAAGAAACAATTTATGTTTGTCAATTTTCCCATTAGAATAACGAGGTTAGTTGTATTAGATATATTTCAATGCAAGAAACAATAAATATTGATTCAATTTTGAAGAAATTGGAAAAAAATTAAATCAATTTTTAAATTTATGGAAATTTTTGTTGCATATTTTTCTTTTCATACTGTCATGCACTGAATATGGAGCATAGGAAAAATTTGGAAGAGTAAGGTTATTTTGTTTCTTTTTGAATAACTATTCAAAAATTCCGAAAATCAAAAATAGTACTTCTTTCAGCACTGAAATTCTGCATCACATGATGTTTTATTATTCTAGGTCAAAACTAGGAATTTTAGGGATTCAAGATTAGACCAACTCCGCTTTCAAGTACGGGAAGTGACAGCTGACCCATTCAGAGCTATGTAGTCAAAATTGGGGCTGAGTTTCTGTAGTTCTCAAATAGAGCAAACACTCCAGTTACCTCTCTCTTTGACAGCTTTGGAAGCACTGCAGTCACCTCTGCTTAGCTGGCAATTTTACGATACAATAAAAGCAACACCGGTAATTACAATCAATCCTAACATGAAATTTCAAGGCCACGCGAACGCAGACCTAATTCTTCATGTTTTTGTTCTTTCGTTGCTTGTAGCACACTTATTTTTGTATGTACAATTGCTAAATTTAGATAATGCTATAAAATAGATATAGTAGAACGTTCTTGAATGAAAAGAAATGTTTTTTAACAATTGAGAATAATTTCACTGAACAGTTCTTTCAAAGCGAAAGGTTGATTATATTTTCGTCCTCTCCCTACCGGATAAAATATGTCTTATACCTTCATCAATCTGATAACTTGATAGTTCCTTTGGCACAGAAATTTGTCCTCTTGTCACTGAGCAAAATCTAGAAGCGCATTTGTTTGCAATGCATAGTTTTCCTTTTCATACTATCATGCACTGAATATGGAGCATAGGAAAAATTTAGAAGAGTAAGGATATTTTCACTTTTTAAATAGAATTGATATTTCACCTCGATTGATGTTTGATAAGTCTGTAAATGAATTACCCCTAAATTTTGGTAAAAATGTTATCAACCAAGCTTTGAAAAGATAGAGGACATGTTCATTTAAAATATCTGAAGCAATAAATTTTTAGCTAGGTCTATTGCTTGTGTTTCTTATGACTGATACTAATGCACCCTCAGTATACTAATCTCTCCTGGGATATCCAGGATAGGATAATTGAATACGACTGGGATCTTCAACATAGAATTTTACAACACTGGCTCATGGTCATGTGTTATAGCTGGTTTAGATGAAACCATTTTGAGAGATGCATTACAGAGCTTGGCAGTTTCCTTCTGTGGTTTTGTGATTGTTTTTATTATCCTCTGTAGTTTTTTAGAGTGCGGACTGTAGAGAGGACGTGGAAGTACGGGAATGTATTTCTTTTTGTGAAATGCTGATTTTAAGTTTTTTGCAGATGCCGATTTTTTATTCGAATCTTCATTGCCTTACAATGTATGGTTAACCAATGGTATTTAAACCTTTTTCAAATTAGGCTTCCATCTCTGAAGAATAGCATTCTATCAAATGAGCTTAACATCGAAGCTGTACGAAAAGTAAGACGTTCTGGGGGGTTTGTGTAGATAAGATAAATAATCATAAGGCATCGTTCTTAAGAGATCACTAAAAAAGCAGAGAAACAAATTATTTTCTGTTACTTGGTCATGAAACTTCCAAGTTTTTTCAGCAGATTTCAAATTATTCTAACAGCACCATGATGTATGCTGTACACCAGGTGACATGCATGCTAACTTCTGTGCTCGGAAATTCCAAACTATGCTTGGTGAATAATTTTTAGTAAACTTTTGTAATCAAATTTCTATGTATGATCTTGCCTTATAAAAAAACTAACCAATTATTAAGTCGACGATGGGAAAAAATGAAGCCAAGTCTAACACGGGGTAAAAGCTTATAGTACTAGTCTCAGCTTTTGTTTACGTAATGACTTGATATGAAGCTGCTATCTCTGATGGACTCCGTTTTCAAATTATTGTAATATTTTAATGTCTTCAGGGCCAGTTTGATAAGAAAATATTTCAATGCTATAAAAAGGAGAAATTTTTAACTTTATAACTCTTATTGCATGCTTGTACAACATCAATAATATATAACTGCACTTAGAAAAAATGACAACACCATTCATTGCTCTGTTAACTGTAACTCTGATGATGCGTGACAGACTGATGGCATCACCATAACTGCCCAAACAGTGTTGCCAGATTTTAACGCTATCGATTAGAACGTTTGTTTATGCTCCAAAATTAGTCGATTGAGCTTGTTTGTTGCTCAAACATGAAAATAAATTTGTCAAAAAATTTGTTTAATTAAAAACTATACGAGTTTACATACATGTATGTGCTCGTTCAATGTTTGGCTAATAAAGCATTGTTCATAGCACGTCAATGAACACGAACTGTTTTCTTAGTAGTAATTTATATCACAAAAAGTAAAATGTACATGTACTTACAACAGGTGATAATAAGCTTCAACTTCCTTATATGCCAATATCACTTCTTGATATTGGCTCCAAATCAGTATCACTTTTCTTCTTGATGTACAGCTCGAGTATAGTAGGAATCGGCAATTTTCACAGTGTGCAAATACCGATTCCTACAAAAAGTGCTGATTTTTGCCGATGCCGATTAGTAGGCACATCACTAATTGCGTTGCTAGAATTTCTTAAATTGAAAGTGCAGTGTGAGCTGCCGCATTATCGTAGTGCAGCACGCAATCATCTGCAATGTCCAATAGGACTTGCTGGACTTGTTCTTGAACTCGTTTCAAGATATCTTTAAGAAAGGAGCGATTTCTTGGAGGTACAAATTCCTTGCACAGAATGCTACAGCTGTCAAAGAAAACAAGATTCGTTTTTACCTTGGAGCTACCCATACACGCTTTCATCAGATGAGGGAACCTTTCTTGTGCTTGTAGGACGAGTTGATGCGAGAGTGGTTTAAAATTGACCAGGTGTACATTAGGAAAATTGTAGACCCAATGCCGCGCAGAATTGCTGTCATTATTCGTGCTAGTGGTGGTCCTGTACCATATTAGTAGCAGGTGACTCATTTTTTATCCGGGGAGCTTGTATGAAGAAAATGCTGCGTTGTCAGTTGGTTCATTAGAAAATAATCCACTAATTTGTGGGACAAAAACCTTGAATGATTGAGGTTTAATGATATTAAGCTTGACAAGTGCATGATAATTACTTCAAAACTAGTTATGAACTTGACATTTTCTTCAGTAAACGGCAGGATATATCCTCACCAGTAGTACTGGTTGTGTGTTAGGGATGCAAATTTTGCCATCCTGTGGGGCTCTGCGAATGTGCGTCTGGCAAAGATCGCTGTTTAAATTTAACATGAATGAATTTGACACCAGCAATTTACTCGAAACTTTAAGTGGTGTCATTGTATTTTCTTTAGCTAATTTTAAAAAAATCAGAACAAATACTTGCTCATGAGGCCTGTGGTTGTTTATGTTCATCTGAAAATGGTTAATGCTCTCAAAAACTGTTGTAGGTCAGCTCCCTCAGTTTATAATGAGGTTATAATAAAATGTTTATGAAAATTTATTTGCTGAGAGATATTTTCATTTTCTCACTTTTAGGTTATAGGTATATTGTTTGAGCTACTACTCAATAGAGGTAATTCATTTTCTGCCTATTTTACTCGTCTAAGTTTAATTATATTTGTAGGGATAGGTTTGATTTCATACCTGTAGTGAATCTAATTATAAATTTGCTAAGTGTTGCGTATGAGGTCGCTGTTAATTTAAATTCATTGTTTATAAACCAAGTTACTGGACAGCATGAGATATTGTTTAAAATTTGAGGATAAAGTTTTGTTAACTTGCTGGTTGTAATAAGTATGTTTTTCGACAGTGGGCTCATTCTCAGTACTTGAAGACATCTGCTCCATGTCAGAGGGTCATTTTGCTGTGACTGTGGCCATGTCTCTTTCTCTGGTGGTCGTGGCGCTGTCATGGTGCGTCTACAGGCCTGCCTTTGCTCTGCTGCTGGCTCTCCTAGCCATGCTACCTGCCATCAAAGGCAGTTATTACTGTAGTGGTGGCAGCGGCAAGTTTAATCAACACAAGCTCAAATCCAATGCGCAACCCCGCCTGCGTTAGCACCGCTGCAATCCGCTGCTCAGCGCCATTCACTCCTGGCGCCTCATAAAATCCCAAAGCATTTCTGCTATGATGCGCTTGACCAGGCACTTCGCACTCTCCACGGACGACGTCATCCTTACTTGGTGCTTTTCTATTGTCCCTGTTACAGTGTTATGAAATGGTGTAGTGTAAATAAGTTTGAACTAAAAGATTTTTTATACAATAGGTGATGTGAAATGTAAAATGCTTTACATTCTTAGCACGTCTAATTGTCCTTCAAGTTTCTCTTCTCTCTCTGATATCCGTAGGCACTTCAGTATCAGCAACACTTGTTGCAGAGAGTTCATGTTGAACTTTCTTCTGTTGCGAAAGTAAGATTTGACTTCATTTTTCGTACTTCTTATTCTTTCTCGTTGACTGAGGAAAGATTTCAGGGCAACTGGCTCCTGGTGCGAAAATTTTCGGTGGATAGCTATTTAGTTCTTCAAATTTTGACTCGCTGAGACGTTCCCTGCCTATTAAAAGACTTTTTGATTGATCTAGTCGTTAGACTGTGTAGATTAATACATTTTCAACTCTGAATTATCGATCCTCTCTATTGATAAAAATAAGCCCTTATATTATAGCGTCTAATATGCTGTCCGTTGAAAGTTGCTACGCATATGAGTTAATATTTGTTATGTTGTGTTTTTTCCATCCAACGTATTGTGAATGTTTCTATGGATCTTTATGATCGCTTATTTTGAAAAATGATAATTCTTCAGCTCCGTGCATTTAGTATACAATTTTTGCATCAAGCTTTTTTTGATTCTCATTATTTTTAGATAAGGTTATTTAGTTTGCAATTATTAGAATTTAAGATTTGAAAATAGTATGCTTGTAATTCGGCTGGTTCATGACAGCTGCTGTGCTTATAGAGTCTTCAATTTTTCTGCTACTCATACGAAATCCTAAATCTATGTCGTATGATGGATATGGTGTTTTCTCGTTAGTTTTATTGTGTTTCAAATTAATTATAAGAAAACGTTACCTTTGAATTTGTAGTTTGAAAAATGTTTCTTTTTTATTGTGTAAGAAAAATAATACTTATTTTGAATTAAAATGTGGATTATATATTTTCAGTAGTTTATTTCTGGTTGATATGTAATATTTTTAGTGATTTCTGTTTTATTTAAAGCTGACTGTTATTTATCGACTAGTTTCGCTATTTGTCAAAGAAGACGAGACTTCATGTATTTATTTTAGAAGTTAATTTATTTCTCAGTGAAACATACAATTGGTCATAAATGCTCCTCGTAGTTTCTCTTGAAGTTAACTATTCACAACCAAACTATGTTAACCTAAATACTGTCATTGTTTCGTATAAATATAAAAGTTATTTTTTTTAAAGTACACTCATTTACGGTGCGATTTAGTATCCTATAATATATAGGACATTGCCGCATATGAGCGAAGCTTTCAGTAATATCCTCCTATGAAGTACTGATGAATATGGAGAGACCAAGCAGGCAAACAAGCAACAACGATCAAACTGTATCAATGCAACTGTTGAACGTAAAATCAACGATAATTTGTTAATGGTAAGAATCGTGGTGCTGTCTCATTTATGATAAATCAGATCAGGCATTCAACCGTTTCTTCAATGTTTTCAGTGTCTTCAATTTTTACTCTTTCATTATACTCGTCATGTAAGCGATCTCTGTCTCTTACTAATTTTTTTCCTCACTCTGTGTCGATCTATTTCTGAGTATTGTAAAAGTTATTTTACAATACTCAAAAATCTCGTCTGAAGTAAGGTGAATAGTCATTACTGTACTTCGTAGTGCTGGAGAACATTGTTTCTTAGCGTACCTTAAAAACTTGGCGTTCTTCAATAAATGTGTTGGATTCGTGAGGTTCCTGTGGTAGAATACTGCTAGCGTCCATCTTCGTTAGTATACCTTGGTTATCTACCTTGAATGTACTTGATAACTCAACGCTCGGTGTCCCTCTTCTATTGAAAATCTCGTTTCTCACTTCCTCGACCCTTCCTGTAGCAGGGATACACAACGCTAAAAGGACGAGCGATATCACTTCCATCGTCGTCATGGAGCGTAACACGTTTTCTGCAACGTGACCCTCCCTTGGGTCATTTTACCCTTTGCAAAATGGCATTATCGGAGGAAATGTGTTGACATTTTTAAACTTATTTAGTAATTTCCTCGTATTTCCCAGCTCGAGAATGGTTTCTTCAAGTAATTCTAAGTCCAACTTGATTCAACAACTCAAAATCGTCTGCAAAACGTGATTGATTCACCTCGATTACACATCCGTCCTGACTGATTATCCAGTTTCGCAGGATTTTGCATAATTCTTGACTATTTACTTCTAATACCGTTTTGTCAACACAGCATTCGGCGTATAAAATTTAGTATCTCACGAATCATGAACCTGCTGTTTTCATCTGATAACTTTTAATGGACATGATCATGTCATTGTTTAAATACGTACACTTGCGCCCCAATTTTTCATACCCCAGTATGCTTTTGATAAGATTATAAACATTTAATTTAAAACTTGATCATTTGACATAAAGTATGTAATTGCAACGGTTATAAGGGTATTCCTGAAGTAAACTCGATCAGAAGGATTCTTTACAAATTTGATTTTATGTTATATTAAACATAAATAAAAAAAATGACGAGTCAAGAATTGTTCATATCTCTTTCAACAATTGATTGTGAACCTTTTTTTGCAAGTATTTGGAAACTCCTATACAGATTATTGAATAATACAGATTATTCTAGCTATTTCTATTAAAATAGCATCGTTAAACTTCTTTCGACATTTAGCCGTGATTAAGCTAACATGGTAAAGACAAGAGCTCAGCCTCGATGCAGAATCACGAATTATTGATGTACACAAATATAGTTAGGGCCACGAAATAATATCGAAATAATTTGTTTTTTCAGCAGTTCTAAGCATTGTCAAAAAATGCAAAAATGTTCCGTACTCATGAAAATCATTAAGGGCGGGGAAAAGAGCTAAAAATTTCATGTAAGTAGCAGGAAGATAATGTGTGAAGTTCATAAGAAAGAGAACCATGAATCAGATGATCCTGAATAACCTAAGCAACTGTGGTGGCAAAAGAATAAACATCTACACTTCCGAGACAAAGAAAAAAGGACTCGGAGGTTGCAGGACAAGGAAAACACCGTTCTTACGGAGTAGATGTGTTAAAACTCAATTATCATTTGCTAAATCTAATTTTGGGAGAGACCCCGAATCACTGGTCGTCCGTACTTAGGTCGGACGAGACGAAAATCAAAGTTTTCGGTCACACTGATTTTGTCTGGCGGAAAAGGGGCAGTTTTCAAACCAAGAAACTCCAACTGGGGGACGTGATGCTGGAAATTTGATGTTTTGGGGTTGCTACTCGGCCAATAGAACTCAAACAGGTGGGGTCGATGACGAAACAGTAGTAGAACATCAAAATTCTAAAGGAGAATGTAAAAACGTAGCTGAAACTCGATCTTATACCTCATTGGAACTTTCAATTCGTTAATGACCCAAAGCACACGGTCAAATGTTACACAATGGTTGAAAGTGAGTGTTTTACGGTACCCTAGCCGAAGTCCCGATTTGATTCCAATCAAGAACTTGTAAGAAACTTTTACAAAAAAAATCAAACGTAAAGAAAGCAAGAAATCGTAAATTGGAAAAAATTTATCAAAGAGGAGTAGGTCAATATTACTGTGGATATTTGTAAGAATCTTGCGAACTGTGAGAAAGTCTAATTCGAATATTTACTAAGAAGGGTTTTGTATTCAAGTATTGGACGGGGTCTAAGTAGATTTGAACCCAGCGTTTTTACTTTTTCTGTTCAACATTTCCTGAAATAAATTGTTTTCGGAACTTTCTGGTCGAATATACTTCAGGAATACCCATACAACTTCTACAATTACTTTGTCAAGATAGCACAGTATTGAGTGGAATATTTGAATTTTATCAAAAATATATATGGGTATGAATAGTTTCGGGCGTAACTGAACATTCGTTTACCATCAAGATGGAATCATATGAATCACAATACGATCATCCATAACACAAAAATAGTTTTACACGAAAATAGTTTTAATAAAATAGTAGGCTCTTGCGATACTACAGATTTAATGTAGGCCGAAAGCGTTTTGATTCATCAATTCAACCCGTCTCAATTCTAATGATTCTTCAGTGAAAGTGGACAATTTAAAATAAACGTGACTACTGAGTCAATATTATAACTTAGCTACATTAACGAGTATGCTATCTTGATTTTTATGTCTTCTTATGCACCTGATTTCTATTTTTCGTAGATTTACTAATTACTGATGAGTGAGGTTATGCTCGAAAGTACAATTTAATTGAAAACAAGTACCTATGTTGCTATCCGCCTTGGTGTTATAATTTTTAATTCGAACATGGGCTTATGACAAAACTTTTGTGAATTTCTCATCTATGACGAAAACCCAAGAACTTGAGTCGTAACATACAACTGAGCTCAAGATCCTTTAATTTAATTGGATGCAACTTTTCTAGTTTAACTACGTGTCTGTGTAATTGTTTTTTTCACAAATTTAGGTAAATGTTTACCCAATTCTTGCATGCAGAATTCATTTAGGTGCTGTAAATTTTAAGGATTCTTGTTATGATATGAGCTCTTATTTTAACCGTTTTACGTAAATTTTTCATAGATTTTAAGGCTGGGTGACACTGAATTTTATGGAAGTTCGTCACTGCACGCATACCATTTTTTTGTTATTTTTACAATATTTTGTGAATCGTTATTTAATTGAAATATTGTTGGACTGCACGTCATCGTTAAAACGTCGTCATTGCACCGTTGTTTCCTCACGAGGAAGCTTCGTTTTAGGTTGAATGTGACTTGCATCGAGAATGTATCCTGTTTTAGATAGATGAGAACGAAGCAACATCCTCGGAATAAAAGGAGCAGAGACGAGATAGAGCATTAATGACTATTAAATGTTACGTACACGTGAAGACAGGCCAAATTCATCACAGTCAATGAAACATGGAACTGCCATTTACCGCTATGGTTTCCATCCGCTGTCGAAACCATCCGCATGCATTGATGACGTAAGTTCGTGGAATGTTTGTCATTGCATTTACAATAATTACCGTAAAAAAACGCAAAGGTATTACGTGGATGCTTTTTGGAGGCTTTCTCAACCACACCATAGAAGCATATAATAGACCCAAGAGTTGATGTTAGGGGAGCTGAGGCTACATCAAAATACTGCTCATTGTTTTGAAACCTTCTATTATAATAGATGAAAAAATATGAACCCGTTTCGATAAAAAATTTATTGGTTACCGTGAATTAAGGGTCCTTTATCTCACGATAAAAGATCCTACTCATTATATCCTTGCTAACAGAGTCTCGTGTACTGGAATATTTTAGATAATGTGACGTAAATGGGTCCCCTTTACTTGAACATTTTAGATGTTAATGTGGCTTGTAAATGGTCCGTTTTAGACTGTTTTAACTACTCACGTCACATTTTCGTTACGTATTTGTTTAAAATGTCACGTATGCGCGTTTGTTGTAGAACTCAGTTCCCTCTATTTCCAATCAATTTCTGAATTACATCCCTTTCTACGGAAGGGGCGTTGATAGGATCCTCAGCGTATTTACGTAGCTTAGCTCTCCTTCCATAGGATATGGAGTATTCGACTCCTGCTCAGTTGGTATGCTGATAAGGGCTGTATTCATCAGCGTATCCGGGAGGGGGGAATAACTTTCCTAAGTAGGGTTCCTAGCCTGCCCATAACGAATTCACCAACACTTGTTTTAGAAGTGTATCTTAAATTGAATTTTTGGCTTTATCTTTTTATGTAGGTTTCTGTTTTTTTTTCATTGTGGAGACTGAAGTGCTCGGCTATCAACGCTTTGCGAGATTGCTTCTTTATTCTTTTAACATTTTCATTTTTTCAACATGATTACTTCTTCTATTGTGTGAATTAACTGGCTATGCCCCCGTAAACCCTAAAATTTCAAGCCTTAATGGTGTCATTATGTGAAATTCTTTTCACTTGCGCTCATATGTAAATCTTGCGTCGCACCCGATCTTTGATCTGAGTTAGTACTTTGCCTCTAGCAGCCGTCTTCGTTTCTATGTTGAAACCTGTGAGTGGAACAGTGGTTGAATTTTGATTTTACAGTAGAGCTGTTCTTGTTGTTTTTGAGAGGTGATAGCTTCCGTAGCTGTTGACCGAGTTTTTCAGTATTATCGTATTTCAACTTCAATGAGACTTGTGCTCTTACTGCTGAAAGTTGTAGGAAAATAGTTTGCTAATTCTAACTGTTTTTGTGCTTCAAGCTATTCTAAATTTGTGAGCCTGAGTCTTTTGTATTTTCTATTTTGATTTATGGTTCAATAATATATTCTTGAGGGTATTTAATTTTTTTAATTTTGTAAATTTATGAAATCAGTTCATAGATGTTTTAATTTAACATGTTGGCCGCGATTTCTCCGTACGGGTAAAATTTCATGTCGGCAAATATCTCCGTTATGAATGTAAATATGAAGGATTTTGTTTTCACAAATTGGGGATCCAATTCATTTTTCTTCTAATCTAAACTAGCTTATCGAATAATGAACCCAAATTTCACGAACCCTCAAAAATTTGTATTCCTGTGTGTTAACTCTTTGGTTACGTTAAGTTAGATGATCGCGTGTACCACATATGGCGCACGTCACGCTCAAAGTGTTAAATACTTTAACAAAGGTCGTTGTCAATGCGATTTGAAAGTACTTAATTAAATTTTTAAACGTAAAGTTTCTTAGACATTGCAAGAGATACAATATGTGGACATGGGTTACGACTCGTTCTTCGAGCTTTTCATTAATTTAAATTTTTTACTGGATCTACGATATTCCAATAGATATAAACTCTATATTCTTGAAGCGTCTTAACCCAAACTCTTGTCTGTATTAAAATTGCATTCCTGGCCCTCCGAGTGTGGCGATGAGCTTTCTTACGTAAGTCATAGGCATTGTATTTGTGTACAGCGTAACGTTCGCTGTATCACCTTCGGTGGTCGTCATTCAATTGTTTTGCTCACTTATCGTAGTATGTCCTTCGGTTCCACTCTTGACGCTACTGGGCTGGCAACGGCACGCACGCTGCGGTCTTTGTGTCGGGGGCTGGTTTCGTCGCTGCTGGTCAGCTCTGGGAATGTGTGGTATCCTCCATGCTTGCTCAGGGCTTCTCGTGCTTAAATGGTATTTTACGCCTTTGATAGTCGGTGCAGTTATACTTATCAACAAAATTACGCACATTCGTTACTTCAGTATCTTTGTGCGTCAGGTTTACAGTGAGTCTCATTCAGGCAGTCGTGTTTAGCTTCGTGGAAGCCCCTAAAAGTTTATTCTCGGCCTGTCAAGCTGCTCGCGTTCCCTGGAAGCTACCTTTTGCGAAGCGATTCAAGTCCTTGAAGTTATTTTTGAGGTTCCGTCAATTACTCTCATGAAATTACTTTTAACCCGCGATATCTACTTTTAAACTTGTTGGTTGAATATTTCTGTTACCTATTCGAAGTGAAAATCTAAGTTTCTGCATTTAAAGTACCATCAGACCTGTTTAATTTTGAATTACTAATTTCATTGTGTGAGAAAATTTGACAATCCTATACTTTATTTTTTACTGAATCGTATATGGAGGCCGCTTTAGTTGAACTGGAACGATAATTAAACAACGACTTACACAGGGTGATCAAACGAAGTGTTGAAAAAGATTTATTTAAGTAACTCTTCAGTACAGCAAAAGTTAATACTTTTCTACTCAAAATAATGATGCAGTGCAGTTTACATTTTCCTCTCAATGTTCAACAAATCCACCTCTAGCCATTACTGCACGTTTCAGTCTATCGGTAACCTGAATACATGTTGCACAGATAATTTCTGGTGAGATATCTTCCCAGCATGGTGTAAGTTCAGCCTCAAGAGCGTCAAGATCTTGATGATTGAATGAACAGACTTTACTCTCAAAAATGCACCACTCACTGAAGCCATGGGATTTAAATCTAGTGGAGAAGGAGGCCACACTTCTTCGAACCAGAAATCAGCCATATTACCGCTTCACCAATTTTGAACAAGGTTGGCCGTATGGGAGGTGGCTCTATCCTGTTGAAGAATAATTTACCAAATGTTGTATGGATCCAATAATTTAAATTGTTTTCATACGAGAGCAGATATGTGTGTTGGTTTATCTTTACCCCTTTTTCGATTAATATGAGCGGAGTTGACTGCCCTGTCTAGGTCACACCACCCTAAACCTTTATGGAGGCCGGTTTTTGGTGCTGGAAGGACAGATGCATTTTCACAGGGATGTCTTGCTTAGTTTTTGCGTATACGTATATGGTCAGTGTGGTGGTTGTGAATTGCGTACACAGCGAATAATTTTTCGTCAGTCCACAACACAACATTGTTCTCGAATTGCCTGAGTGTAGTCACTCAGTTTTTCAAGAAAAGCTTTGCTCGACTCGACCTTTTTGCTTTTGTGTGTTCAAACAGTAGTTGAGGTATACTCTACATGTAGGGTAATAGCTTTATATCCTTCTTCAGTACGTTTCGCATGGTACCATACCTGACAGAGCGAGTTTCCTAATGCGTCTTCATGGGTCCCTCTGAATTTTTCTCTTGTCTTTTAGTCAGTTGGGGTGTCATAACTAATCGATTTAGAGTGCTTCTTGTTCTTGACTGGTGCGATCTTATCGCTTTAAGGAGTTGCAAGGCCTTATAAACGCATGGCCTGCTCACACGAGGCTTTAGAAGTCTAAAAAAATTGTCCTGGCTTCTTTCCTGTCTTATAGGACTCTTCAGTAGCTCCGCTACTTTCTAATTTTGGCCATAATTACTAACTATAGAAAATAAATTTTTGTAAAAGAACATGTATTGATAATAAGTAATACTAAGGTAAAGATTTATTTAATATTTCTCACATATTTTCTATTTCATAAGTCGCTTAATGATAATGAAAAAAGTCTCTACACCTTCTTTGCTCACCCTGTAGTAATAATAATAATAGTTTTGACTTGAAAATGCTATTGTGCGATCATGCATGTTTATTATTGTAAATATTTTGTAATTTTTTTTTTTCGATGATAACAATCAATAATGGTAGTGTTGAGATGACCTGAAATTTAATTATGCGAACCTTGTTGTGCTTAATTTTAGGCTTCTTTCAGCGGAAAAACAAGGAGGCCTGGCTGGGAACATCACAGCTTAGGGGTGTTTAATTGATCAAGCTAAGATTTGTAATGATGTAGCGAGGCATATTCATATGGGAATGTTGCTTGTTATTTCCGTAATGTGCCAAATATCAATGCGTTCAGATTCTCAACGGCTTGAATAATTTCTTCTAAAAATGTTTTTTCTTTAATTTTTTTTAATTTCTAAGACTTTACCTATATATGCTGTATCATTTGACAGCGAAATTGCTCATGTGTTCTTTGAGAAGCGCCTAAACTTGTGATGCGTCGGATACTTTCTCGTATAACATTAGAAGCAACAATGCAGACACCTCACAATGCCTCTCCTAAGATCTTACCTGCATGCGAAATCAACTACCTAGTCATTTCGTTATCAATTTTGACTCACTATTTAATCCCTTCCCTTGCCGGTTTTTTTGACGAAGGTGATTTTTGCTATCTCCAGGTGATTTTTTTGTAAAAATTCCCCCTCAGGGAGCATAGGATAGGCGAGAGGCACTAGGGTTAGGTTAGTTACGTTTGTCTACCTTATGCTATGGGGCTCCCAGAGAGACACTGTTAGGTTTCCCCAGCTTTAGTTAGGCCTTCGAGACTTCTTTCTTTCGTGCCCACTTTGTTTCTTTCCATTTTCATGACTTCTCAACTGAGGGTTCTTTATCTTTTCTTACCCACAGGGAATCTTGTGTGGGAGCATACCTTATGCATAGATTAGATTCTCCGTTCTCCAAAGTCCATACTAAACAGTCCCTTGACTTTCGGCGCGAGATAGCCTGAGTTACTATAGCGCCTCTATCACTACTACTACTACTACTACTTCTACTACTTCTTTTGTAAATATTTCCAGTTAGAAAAGTGCACTCAATAGGGGTCAAAAAAGATGAGTTAACTTATTTTAAGCTTTTTATTCAAAATAAAACATTGTCGAATTTACTTTCTCAAAGTTAAGAAGTACAAACTAAGTCGAAATGAGTTAACTCTTCCTTGCAGGTGCCGGGGTTAATTTCAGCACAACATCATGATTTTCAAATTCAGCACCCGCGCAGTTCAAGACTAAGTGTTTTTGCATGACTTTTTATTAATTTGATCATGTGCCAGCTGAAGAGCCATGAAGAGTTAAAGTATGTCTAATCGTTTTATAGATACTGGACACGTCAGAGTGTATTATTTACCTCACAATCAACTGCACAAAGCATTCCATACTCTGCCTTCCTTTCAGGAGCAAAAAGCGTCACTCCATTTCCATCCTCCAATTTTGACACTATGATTTTCGTGTAATGACTTTCTTTACATCCTACTATTAAATTCTCTAATATGCCCCCTGTAAATTTCTTCCTTCTCCACCCGCAATAAACTTTTTTTTGTCCTGTCACTATTTTCATCGCTATTCTTTGCTTCAAGTGCATTCCTGTTGTATGCTTCAGCATTCATCGCCTTGGTGCCATTCCTCTAATGCTTTTGTTTTTTTGTTACAGCCGAATTCTCTTCACTTGCATCATTCAAGTCTCGCCTTCGCCCTTTTACACGAATAAACTGCTCTTTCTGGCCTTCTCTGTTTTTGTAACATATAACCAATGTTCTGCTCCAAATTGATCAAATGTGTCTGCTCTCTCCCTCGTCACGCATTTGCGAGTAAGAAACTAGTTTTCATGCGTGGATTTTATTTTAGAGGCATGCGGTGTATTGCAAGAGATGAATACCAGATGGTGTTTTATCAATAGTTACCTGCTTCTAACTAGTCATTTTGTGTTTTGGATTTACGTCTTTGTCTTTACCATTAGTATTAATATTATATTTTTTGCCGATGTCTAAATGACAGATCCTTTCCGGCCGGATGGATGTTTGTGATACCCGAATCATTTCCTGGATCAAAATGTATTTTTTGTGAATGTTTAGGTCTAGCTTATCAATATTATTTGATATCCGTTCATGTTCACTTCGCTCTTCATGAGGAAGAACTTTCTTTAAGCGTGCTGAAGTCTGCCCTCTTGCCCACTTTGAGTATCTCTGTACTATAGGACTCACAGAAACTTTTTTTAGCGTACATAGCGATTGGGGAACTGCTTTGGTGTCTTTAACCTGTTTTCGCAACGCTAAAGAATCCCTAGGTTTATTTTTGCTTTTCCCTTTTGTTGGGGGCTAACGTTCGCGGAGGCTAACGTGTTGCAAACTTAGCCTCTCGAATGATCTCGTTGTCGTCGTTGATCATGCATTCCTTCAAAGCATTTTTTATCCCCTGAAAAGCTCTATGGAGGGGAGTTCTTATCGAGATCTGAGACACTTTCCTCTCTTAGAGGTAATGTGCAAGATACTTGGGAAGTATCATGAGAACCTCTGTTCTTGTCATGTATCTATAGGACTGAAACTACTTTTTTAACTTCTCAACACATAATTTCTATACAAGTAGGTGACTTTTAAATTCTCTGCGATGTGAAATTATTACAACATTGTTCAATTCTGTTAACTAAGAGGCCATTTACGGCTTCAGAAGCAGGGGCAATTCCGTAATTTAATAATACTGAATGGAGGCTACCGTCTTTCTCAAGAGAGCTGCATACTTACGCCTGATCTAATTATCTTTTTAGCTTGAATCGTCATGTTGTGATTGAATCGTCATATCTTCAAAAAATGCATGATCAGTCTAAAAGTGAAAAAATTCGTTTTTAAGCCGCAAAATAAGTGAAAATGATCAGCAATAAAACTTGATGTAGCGGAAATATCAATCGATGCTGACGTAATTTTCTGTATTGCTTTACTTTTAAATAGTCAATCACTGAAAATTTCTTACCCTCGGGAATAATTGTTCCAATTAAGGATGTTCGGCATTCTTCATAGCTAGCTTATTTCAAAGTACTGAATATATTGTTTGCAATTCCATAAATAAAGCAGTAAGTTCATAGGCATTTCGCGACTTTGTCAATGGACACTTTTGAATTTAATTCTAAATGCGTGTTCAATAATGGCACGCGTAAAACCTATTGTTGCTTATGGTTTCTTTGCTTGACGTATTACTTTTTGATTGATGAATCAATTTATTCATAGTTGTTAGTTTACTTAATATAACCGCTCAATCTACAAAAACGCAACGTTTCGATGTTCTTACTCATCAGGCTGAAACAAGACAGAAAAAATTTCAGTCACATTAAACAGTATTAGTTTGTAGTAATATGTGACTGAAATTTATTCCGTATTGTTTCAGCCTGATGATAATGTAAGAACATCGAAACGTTACGTTTTTACAGATTGAGCGGTTATAATAAATATAATTAGTAGCTACTTAAGAGTTTTTTATACTCATTGAACTTGACCAATTTCGTAATGTTATAATCGATTTCATCTGTGTTGAGATTGTTTTGCGGTTTGATGGTTTTTATCTCTACCGCTTAATTATGGTATGTAGTGGTAATCAATAGAACAATAGAATATCGATTAGAGTATGTACATGAATATTTGTATTTTTGGACTACATGGTCCACTGGTTAACGTGGTAGTCACACCTTTGGAGTAAGCGTTCGACTCCCGGCTCAGTCACTAATTTTCAAGTAACCACGGTGTGCTTCCCTTGGTAAAGGAAGCTTAAACCTCACATTCCTCACATCTCTTACGCGTCAGTAGTTGTAAGGCATTGAAACCCCAATGGCAATACGTATTGGAATTAATAAAGGTATTGTTTATTTTGGTATAATTTTCAGCCGCCAGGTATTCATATTTTCCTTAATTTTTCATAATTATTCATCAACCTTGGTCATCTTGGAATTAGTTCGTACACCACTTCCCTGGCCACACCGATGTGCAGCCTTTTTTTCGTCATGTTGTTTAATTTTCCTTTCCCAAGGGAAGAACTCCGCCCTGAGGTATCGAACCGGACATCTGACTAAGAAACAGGCACGCTATCACTCGCTAATGGAACTTTAGTGATGGCTCAGATCTGACTTATTAGTGGCAAAACAGGATAGTGTCGAGCATCACAGTGGCAAACGTGTTCACAAAAATATAAAATGTACCATAAGGTCGCGACGCTGCTAGACACTGTGTAACATGAGAGCAGGAAGTCTATTTTCAACTAGCGCTACACCTGCGATTGGCAGAAAGTACCCGCGCGTAGGAACAATTTTTGGGCGTCATTACTTTAATTGGAGTCTTACTTGAAACAACTTGAAGGCGAGGACCAGCTACAACCATCTCACCAGTGTTATGTGACTTAGTCTGTGTGTTTTTTTTTCACTATCCTTACAGGCTCACACTAACCATCCGTTCGTGTAAAGAGTTCCGCCAGGAGTAGAAGCGCCTAGTACACCGAAAAGTTCCGATCTGTTCAGAGAAATACCTACAGAATAGAGAGAGTAGATACAAGTAGAGCGCCAGCCGACTACCGAAAAATTTAGTGCTCTGTATCTAAGACTAATTCACCTACTACGCCCTAAGAAGAGAGAGGGTCAGAATACTCGAAGTTTCCTCTGCAATTTCACTACTACACAAACGCGACAAAACTTGCTGAAAATAACAGCTCGACGCTGTACGGCTAACTTCACACACTGCAACACCCTCGCAGCATAGCACAGCAACCCCTTTGATCGAGTTGCCTCACTGAACACAACCTCGCAGACAACATCACGAACAGGATTCAGCTTAGCAAACTGGACCTTTAATAATGCATAGATGGATCAAAAGTCTTCAAACCAACATTCAGGCCCTTTTTTTATAAGACTCATTTACTTTGCACTGGACGTTGGGTAGTAATACACAGAGCTGGGCAGCGCTACTTTGAAATGTAGCGGCCGCTACATTTCAAAGTAGCGCTTCCCACCTCTGGTAATACATCATTGGCAAATTGGCATGAATACGATCCAACATGAATTCGCCATCCTGTCTACCACTATACTTCCGAATACGAGTATTTAAATTATAAAGAGAGTAAACATAGCAGGTTTATCTATTGACATCTAAACTGAAGCGTCTTCACGTCGGTCTTAAATTGCCTACTTTAATTACTCGCCATGATTCCTCCAGCCGTGACATAATCTTGAGCAATACATAAATTGATCTTAACATTCTACTGTAGCCAAAGCCGCTGACTCGCCACAGTCATTGCTGACATAACACTACCATCTCAGGTAATCCTATTTAAATTTCCATCCACCGACGAAAATCTTTTCATTATAACAATTCTAAAACAATAAAAATATCGCTCTGAACACAACACCACTGGATCTACAGCATATATTCCAGAACACTAAAAATTTACTCATAATTTTGGAATACTGCATAACTGAAGCCTCCTTCCAGTCAATTACGGTTTACGCGCCCACACACACGCACACACACACATCCACAACACACACACCACACACACTCGTCACACACACGCACTCACCACACACACACAGTCATTCTTGGTAGCAAACTTATGCATGATATTTTTTCTTTTGACAAGATGTCAACGTTTCGACGACCATCATCAAAGATACGGTCATTCACCTCAACTAAAACGCCAATTCCTAAATATCGGATAACAAATCTAAAACACGTACAAACGCATCTACGCTGTATCAGAATATCACGCTGTCACGTAGATGAAAATAAATAAAGGGCCAAGAAATTGTGAAGGGTGAGTAATTCAAACGAATGTCGAGAAACCATGTAGAAACAAAACACGCTTTACGTAGTACGAGTAGTAGTAGGCGTTCTCTGACATCGCTTATTGCACGATGCCTGCGCAGCGCAGGTAGGCAGCCATCTCCACCGGATGCGTCCAGAGCTGATAGATGGATGTAATGTGTTGTTGTCGAAGTGCCGACAGGTGGTTACAGTCTAAAAGAAGATGGGTTACTGTGTGGGGGATGTACCTGGCAGTTTTGACTAAGTGGAATCCAGTCTGTGTCTGTACGTGTTGAGTGAAGTGCGGTGACGACAGCGAAGTCGTGTAAGGTGTACTCTTCCCGACCTAGAGAGTTGTGTCTCTGTGCTGCTAATGTCAGAGGGATGGCTATTGAGTATTCTGTTTGTCTGTTCTGTCTAGCACTTGTAATGCCAATTGTGTATGAATGTGTTTTATAATGCGGGTACACGCTTTACGTCGAACATAGCGGCACTTTTTGTCATTCCCCACAAGCCAGAGAAACTCTAGTGCCCCAACACTGCACAAACATTATCTCTTGCAACGGTGATTTAGAAAACGACTACGACCAGGATCACATACACAATATAGATATATAAATGAATATGTTTAAGCAAAAGACATCACCATTATTAATTTCCCTCATTTTTTAACAATTGCAATAGAGGAACTTGAACAAGCAATGCGGAGGTTTTCTCAAAAAACACCCTAGCCCACGAAAACGATGTACTATCTCAGAATTAAGTATTTTTTACATCATAAGCTTCACTGAAGGCAGGCTAAATGAAACTTCTAAGAATATGGTTCAAATTCAAAATTATTTCAGCTATTATTCATTAAGTGATAATGGAAAACCTGACGGAGGTACGAGTTCGTACATGTCTAAACAGATGAACTCTAAAGTCATCTCAAATACAACGGTAAACAATGATCACATCGAAACTCTATTCATAAAACTATCGAAAAAGGGTGAACGCGTTATTATAGGAACTATATATTGACCCTCATCAACGTATCAGGTATCTTTCATGAATAAACTCAGTCGAATACTATCACTGACATTAGCTCGCCTGCGAATAACATAAAGGTCGAGGGAAACTTGGTTTATAGTTTCAAACTTTATTCCTTGTCCAAGAAGTTGTGATTCTGCGAATAAAATTGCCGACTTAAAATCTATATTACAAATTAAATATACTCTTTACATGTTTTTCTCTATCACGCAGAATAAAAGGGGCACCTACGGAGACTTAGAACCTATGAAAGAAAGAAAAGAAAGAAAAATCGTTTATTCCGATATC
>VOMN01074235.1:0-10253 GCA_014899125.1 Orchestia grillus
TGTTCTAGTAGGGCTCACCTGTCTCGGCATCTGTCGCTGCCAACTACCTTGGTCTGTCAGACCGACTTGTTACCTCACCTTGGTCTGTCAGACCGACTTGTTACCTCACCTCGGTCTGTCAGACCGACTTGTTACCTCTGGCGTCTGTGAGGCTGAGGTGAGCCCGTCCCGCAGGCGCAGAGCTGTGGGCCTTTGTACGCTCTGCAAGATCCCCAACAGTGTAGGACATTGGTATCATTTTCCCAGTTCTCCACTAAAAATCTGTGAGACGAGCCCGCGTCTCGAGGTCGCAGCTCACCCTATTGCATCGAAGTCTTTTCGGTGCCAGACTAGACTGTTAGGTTGCTGTTTTATCCATCGATTTGTTCCAATATGGCATTTATTGCCTGGTCTGTGTTAGACCCCGTCGAGATGCAGTTATTTAAGCTAGCCGTGAATGGTACTCTGAGCGGTGTTTGTGTTTTTTTTAGGAGCCGGAAAGCGCCTTGAAGTCTTACCGTGCTTAGGTGGCTCAGCCTGTCTCTAGGCACCTGAACGTGCCATGGAAGCCATTTGAATGATCATAATGGTACTCAGAAGTGGCTAAAATCCTAAAAAGTACTTATTGTGTACGCTAAGTACACACGCTAATAAAGATTAACGAGAACTGAATCTCAGGGCAACAATAATCGACGCATGAATAGCCTGCACTACAGAATTGGACATATGATTATTTGCTCTTTAAATTACCCATTCTCGTTGTTTCCTGCCGTCAGTGTTTCAAGTGAACAACATTAAGTGTATCACTGCGTTCTCGTACTTCGCGAATAAGTTTTTTTATTACGGAAAAAAGTCATCTCGAAAAATACCTATGTACATACAAACATACGCATGTTCCTTGATAAATTTCCGGGTTTAAAAAATCCTAACCAATTTCTGATTATTCATTTGTATGAACCGTTTCATCATTATTCTGTTTTAATGCGTATTATGGTCAAAATTGTACCACCACAAAAACATTTTCGGTATCTAAGTACGTCACAACACACACTTGAATATTGTTCCGTACGGAGTTAAGTGATTTTATTAACAGATTTTCTCGTTAAGAAAATTGATTTATTTCCTTAGTTGATTTCTTCGACAAAGCCAAACTATATTTCTTTGTAGCTTAAACTTTCTTTCAAGTTATTTGTCACTCTAATTTACAACGAGGAATAAATTTCCACAGGTCGCATCTTGGACGCATGCATTCAACAGGGACGCCCGAAACACGTACGGCCGTTGGTTATTCAGCCTAGCTTGCATTTCCCTTTCAGGTGTACGCACGTACGACCTACGCCCGAAAAACGACCCATTGTTACCTTTGACTTGCCAGCAACGATGTTTGCTGGCTATTTCCGCTGACACACCGGAGTGTGCTGAGGAGGCCAGCTCTGGCACCTCACAAGCTACCTGTCTCTCCACCACCCCGCCCGGTAACTCCACTACTGACTGTTCTATCACCGCGATCCAACCTCAGTGTGACAAGTGCGGTCGACCAAACTGCTGTGGAATACGATGCGAGGTTCGTCACGTGATGAATTTTATGTGTGCTTACTCGGTAGGAAAACACGAAGCCTCGTGTGTATTTCGGAGAAAGTGATCAGGAATGGTGGACACGCTCTAAGCAAAAACTTCATGGCATCGAGAACTGTAATGTTGAAGTTTATTTTACAGATTATTTTTATTTCAAACCGTATGGTCCTATTAATAGGGTGAAAAAATTATGTTTTAACACACGTCACTGGATAAATGGAGCCAATTTGAACACATCATGTTGACTGATGTAGTAAACTTCACCGTTCCGAGCTGTCTCTGAGTTGACTGAACTATTTCATCGGCAATTTACAGGCATGATTCCCATAGCACAAAACTGAATGATTTGCACCCCGATCTCTGACACTGCTCACTCGCCTGTCACAAAATTAGGTCGTTTTTTGTGATACTTTACGCAACGCAACTCTAACATTTGTTGCATGTGATTAAAGCTCGTCAGCTTTTGTCAGTTCATTGCATGATTTGGTGGGGAGACTATTCAAAACTGGACAAAATAGTCGGAAGTTTCATAACTGATAGAATGATGGGCATCAATCTATTCTTCAGGACACATATTCATTCTAATACATCCTAAATAATGAAATGCAATTGTATTAATTAACAAATGAATTAAAATACATTTCTATCCTTCTCAGAGACGGTTTTTTCAACTCACTGAAATAAGTAAATTATGCAAATCTTCTTCAGACTTTTGAGAATTTTGCTTCTGCGTGAATTCTCAAGAGAAGTGAAATACATGAATGAGAAATGAAAACACATTAAAGCCTAACGTTGGGGTTGAATGATTTCCATTATGTACCAAAACCAGCATGAAGCACCAGCATTTCTAAATACGCATAGAAATGCTAAGCTGCTTTTATACTTTACTTTTAGGGCGCACTCCTATGTATTGCTGCTAATTTATTTCACTCGTTAGAAAAAATAAACCTTTTCTCTGTATCGTCACTTTAGAGAAGCAGCACGAGCCAGAGCGGAGGTCATCAGCTCTGTAGCCCCGAATGCATCAAGTAAATGAGCGTGCATGCATAACGCACCGCGCGTGAACTCATCAGAGAGGCGCCTGGAATGGGAATCCTGGAATCACAGAGCTCTACTAATGATGTGCGCATCTCTGATTCTGTCTTTATTGCACTGCTCCGTCCTAAGTATTTGTGACCTTTCAAACGACGAAGCTTATCTGGTCGTCCTATTTCATTTCATTTTAAAAGCAGGTGACTTTCTTCGTCAATGAGCTGAAGATTTTTTGCTCGCTCTGAGGTTCAGAAGCAACAAATGGCTTTAAATTTTCTTCCATGGCAGCGTGAGAAAAACTCTTGTATAATCGTTGTTTTCTGAGAGAAATCCAATCCAACAAAACTTATCTTGGAAGGGCATTCTTCGTTGGTCGTTCCAGGAGTAATGCTTGTATTTAAATGTTGGAGAGCGACTTAATTTGCTGCACGTGTTCTTATTTTTCTTAGCCTGCTTGTTTTGTCGTCCTGCAAGAATTGAGCGCATTCGTTTCATTTTTGTTGGTCTGCACTACGGAGCTCTCATATGAACGCGACGGGTAAAACTTCGCGATTTTCATTTTCTGCGGACGTAATTTTGCGGATCGTAAAATTTTCAAATTATGTTGTTATTGGGCCGCCTTCGAGCCCAGTCATGTCCCTTTGGCCGATGGAAGTGTTTACACTGAACGTTTCTTATCACAGAAGCTGGTCTCATCATTTATCTTGTTTTTATGAATGGTCGAAGACATCTGTTCCTTAACTCTTTTTCATGCTTAGATTTTCAAAGAGCCTTCTATGAACAAAGGCAAAATTTTTCTGTATTGAACGTAGTCGAAGATTTGGAAATTTTGACTAAGCTTTAATTCAAAATTAGGACATCCCGCGCTAGAACCTTTATCCTGAACCATTTAGTTATTAGTTATTTTCAATGACGTAATCAATAATAATTCAGTATACTTATTAAAAAAAATTTGTTGGGAAACGAAATTAACCAGCGATCAAGAAGCAAAACTCAAAATATGCTTTAAGAATTTGTCTTTTATAATGCAATCAATCATCAACATTTAAAAAATAATATAACTGACAACAAATACTCACAGTAAAGGACGTTAACTAATTTTTCGATGCAATTTCAGAACCAATTCGAGAAATAAGCGTAAACTAAATTTTCCAGCACTGAAATCAAGTTGTATTGAAATAATTATAATCACTTGGAAGAGATTCTTTTTTGCATTCAACATTTTCATTTCATTTGTTGTACACAAGTACAACATACTTTTCGACTTTTCAAGATTTAATTTTTACGACCTGTCACTACGTTTTCACTTTTTTCTTTTTAATGGAAATATGGATGAGCCCCTCAACCACGGAGTCCTTCGAATGGAAATGCTTGCAGAAAGAAGAGCTGAAAGCAAAACGTTTCATTTAAACGCTTCATCGTGCTGACAGCAGTGTGATTGATTTGAAATTTTTCCTGTCAATATACGTATCCAGATTTCCACTTTCGGTCATCTACCTAATTGCTTTATGTACTATGGGCCCTGTTTATTTGCACACCTTTTTTCTCGCACCATACAGTTTTGAACGATATGCTTCATCGTAATTATGTACTGATTATATTTACACAGACTTCTATAAGTTAATCACGAGGAGAATGTTAATTCACTTTCATAAATTTGAGTTTCATGATTTACAAATGTCTTGTGCATACTGCACTCGCAGGTGTGTCCGAGACTGTGCTGGGAGCTGTCTATAATACAGCCCAACCCGGTGAGCACCACCCTGTGGCCCTACCGAGCCCCTCGTCCAGTAACCTGCATAAGTTACTGGCAGGGAATCAACAAGGACGGCACAACCGCAGCCATTTACAACGCGAATGAGATCGAACTCACCGCAGGCTCTAAATTGTGGCTGAAGATCTCCGTGGCGTTCATCACCGAAGAGGTCCTTGAGTCTTACTTTGATGAGATCGATATAGGAAATGTGATGAATTTGAAGGTCGGAAACTACCTCGGAGGAAGTGCTGGAAATTTTTGGGAGGCGCCGTTCAGCAATAGGGGGTTCAGCCTGATCAAAGAGAGCAACTGTTTGTCCTTCTACTTCCCAGAGGGTAATTGCACTGCCGCTGGAGTACTTTCGTACGAGGAGCAAATGGAGATAAACGCCACAGCTCCAGTAAGGAGGGCGTTGGCATGGAAAAGTGATTGCCGTCCGGATCTCCATGAGAAGCGGGTAACGAGAATACTCTTCCTTGTATCCCTGAACGAAACAGCTCTTCAGGAAATGAGGGAACGCAGCAACAATACTGAGCCGTGTGACCTAGCTGTATAAAACATCAGTCAATGCTAAACACATTACATATCAGGTTCATCAATGAGAGCAACGTCTCATGCTAGTAATTTTGGCTTCAGTTTTTCTCAGCTCACTAATAATAATCACATGCTATTCTGGCAGTAGAGACACCGGACAAAGTAAGTCATATTCTTACAGGATTTTTAGCATATGAAATCCTGTGAAAATGTAAAGTTCCTTCAGAAATGAAATGCTCATGAGCTTAGCCTTGTAGTGCGTGCGTGGCAAAAATAGTTAAATTTCCGAGGCAGAAGGACTGGAAACCTTGACTTTCTGTAAGCAATTTACCCCAAATAAATAAATGCACTTCTTGAGATTAGGAGGAAGTATCAGTACCATTACTTTCAATGCACATCAATTATTATACTTTTCAGACGTGCTTTTCACAGATATTGGGCCACTGGTGTACTAAATAGTCACTGTAGCGTAATGGTTGGCGTGTATGCCGACACTCTTTCATTTGCGTATTCGAACTATTAAAATAAACAAATACTCTTAATCCTAATCCGCGAATACAGAAAGAGCAAAATTGATGAGAGCGTGTCTTACTTCAAAACATAAAAGTGTCGATGAATTCAAATTTAACCCTTTTACGTAACAACCAAGCTATAAACATACACACGTTGGGAACGCGTGAAGCGCACATGAATCATTGAGTTTACGTTAATCATTAGGGGCGCGTAGTAACTAAACATTAAGTATTATGATATATCTAGGCAGTCTGAGAATCTTCACGAACCTGGTGCTGTTCAGTCAGTATTCAAAATACCACACCCGGCGAGAAAGTTTGACGTGCCCGGTTGAAATGTATTTATAATTAAAGAAATTTTTTACTCGTTTCCTCACAATAAATTTGAAGAAAAAGAATATGGTAACCATAACTACGCTCAGCGTCATGAGTTGCCTGTGCTGCACCCGCTCTGTTCGCGACAACAACCACTAATAGTCCGGCTAGAGAAAGCCTAAAACGAACCTGTCTTTGACAGAGGACAAGTTTTACGTTTGCATCCGGGCTTGGAAATTCACATGAAGAATGTCTCAAATGAGAGCCGTCAGACTTAGAATGTAAATTGCACAATTTGATGGCACTAAGATCTTTCTGTTAATGGTTGTAAATCATATTTTTTCCCCGTAAAGAAAAACTTTAGTGCAGTCAATTGATACTTTTATCAATCCTATGATTATTATTGTGTACGTGTTTGTGTTCTGACTTGCGTTAAAGAAGAAGCTCAAACTGCCAGTGTGTGTTGGCCCAGCGCGTGAACTCATTGAACGTGCTTTATCTGCTGGAAGTCGGATGCGAAACTTTCCAGATCCTTTGAGTGGCAGGTCCGTCACCCAACTAAAATATTCACAAGCCCCGTGAACCATTCCGTTTCACTTCACGCTATCGAAAAGCTCCACAGCTCATCGCAACAGTCTCTTTTCCTGACGCTTACCTGCGTTCGTCTTGAGCGGGACTTGCCTCCAGGCACGCAAGACTCGACGTGTTCACGACACTTCGCCTTGCATTTTTGCGGTGGGTCTTCATCGCCCCTGATTGGCTCTCAATCACGTTCCATTCAGCCACTAGCGTTCCACGGCCAGGAGACACGGGGTCAGAAACCTCTTCCGGAGAAGTGAGGCACCTTATTTCCAGCTCAATTTCCCGGAGTCGAATATCAGTGTAGCGATGCTGAAACAATATGTGGTCTTTCATCTGCCGCTAGTATACTCACAGTCTCCCTGTTACTCCTTTTACAACGATTCATGGTTAGGTGGTACTAATCGCTTTGAACATTTGTATCGCAATGAGTTCAATTATCTGACGTAGGCCACGTAACCCAGCTGCTGGCCGTACCAAGAGGGCTTTGTAAGGAAAGTTGAAAATATCAACTTTTCATTTATTTATGTACCCAAGCTTTCGCAAGCTTAAAAGCAGTGTGCATTTTCAAGCGAACAAAGCGTCAAGAATTTCGGGCGTATCATCTACGCATCTGCAAGTAGACTACGTCGACAGAAAGAGAATATGAGTATTAGGATTGTGTGAGGTTAAACCGGAAGATACCTCTTCCTGAACGGGTGCTTCTTAATGGGCTCGCATTCCAATGCAAGGGAGGGCAAAATAAGAGGTCAGCCCACTGCATCTTTTTTCACACTTCTAAATTTTAAATTTCAAAGTAGTGCATCAACACATCCGTAACGTGAATAAGAGTGGTAAAAAAATTCAGGTGGGGGGCTTCTTAACTTCGCTTTATCTCAAGTAAGGTTCAGCTTAGGGAATTTGAATCTTTCAATAAGTCTATTATCATATCTGTGGAGCCTAGATACACGAACTGTTGGCGCCTATTTTTTTGAGATCTCAAAGGCGTCACAGATCTGTGCTAACACACAATGGCTGAATGACAGAACACAGATCATGTTCTTGGGTAATTTAGTTGAGTGCAAGGTTTACAATAAGATTTTGTTTCTTTTGCAAGGTTTGGGATAAGAAACAATATTAAAATTTACAAATTTCGTTATACACTTTATTCCAAGTCTCAACTACTATGTCTTTTCAAGAGCTGTGAAGTTTAATCTAATAACATGATTGATGTCGACGTTATTCGATGTACGAAGGAATGAGTATTAGATTTCCACACAACAACAGGCTCTTTATTCTTAAGAATATGAGAACGCCTCTCAGAAGTTGTAAGAATTGGATGCATTTCTTAGATTCTAAGTTCACAAAGCTTTCGTGTGTCTCTCCATCCTTCCACTGTGGACGCAGCTTTGAACATTGGACAGATATCCTGCTCAATATTGGCCAGATAGTTAGGAATTCTGTCAAAGTGTTCCGAACAATGCGTGGTAGTTATGAACCACCGAGGAACAGCCAGTGGGGGCTGGAAGTTACAGTCTTTGGCGTGTCCCGAGCACTACAGTAAATCTACCCTCTGACGTTTTGAGTCAGCAAAACGTTCATTTTAGTTTTATGGTTTTGCTGCTATTACGATCATCGACATCGGAACATGAATCATTAATACTCCTGATATTACTTGTGTTCTTCCTGCGGCACCCTTTTAACGTCAGATTCATTTCCCACGAGTTCGTAAGCAAGTCTAATATTCTACCGATGTTGCTGATCGTACCTCTTCGTACGAGCAAACTATTACTTGATTGGATCATAAAAGATGAAACAAATTTTATAGAATTATAGCTTATGGAGGAAAATAGGGGACGTCCAGGGTTATGGATTAGTTCTAAAGAGCTTTTTAACTTCTATTGATAATTATAGCTATAGAAAACTTTGAGTTATTATGAAGTGGTGTGCACGCACTCCAACGGAGCACCTGCGGATACATGGGAGGGAAAAAGAGCCTGCGGCTTCGTTTCCTAATATGAGGAATCATTAAAACACGTGATCAAATAATAATTATGTTTTATAACATGAAAATTGAGTTTCTGCATAGAATTGACGGTACGTCAGCCGCAGATATGTACTGTTAATTTTACCTTACCGTGTATACGTTGCACTCAATGGACTGAATAGCCTAATTATTAATTCAAAATTGTAAACATTCGAGTTTAATTACGCACACGGGAGTATGTTTTCATAATTCATCGGGTTCCAAATGCATTTTAGTACGCACACTGCTAAGGAACGGTGACGAGATTTCTGTAGACTTAGCGAAAGAGGTCGATAAATTATGTATCTTTTGGATGTATTACGTATGAGACCTAAACTTAGAATTTGGAATTATTTCTAATGATGTACACTAATGGAGTCTTAAATTATGTAATATTTACACTATGTTATGTTCTTTTGAACCTTCCATGCGTAATTTGTCTTAGTAACTCCTAGAGAGACATGAAGAGAGAACTTGAAAATGAATTTTGATGATATTTTGAGCCAGCCAGAGCTCATGGACTCACGATTGAGTTTAGATTTCAATGCTTCAATTTGAATTTTTCCGTGTAACAAAAGCGGCAGCTCAGGGTTAAAAAAATTTGTTGCCACAGTCATGGAAATACTAGGGTTCTGATTGAACCGATTGTGAATTGCAATATTGCCACAGTTACACCACGGCTCGCCAAAACTTCAAAACCACTGGAGGGACACCACATTTCCAAAACTACTCCGTCTCTCAAAACTTTCAATCTCGACCTGTCAGACAACTCAATATTCCAACTGGCGACTACACCGGCCGTGCTCAGGGATGAAATTGAATCCCGCCAGTTGAACGTGACGTTAGCGACGATTTATTTAGAATTTATCAAGAACATTCAATCAGCGGGGCCTCGCTCTGCAAGATGACGCACGTCACTGTTCGCAGGATTGGGCCGCGCTCTGTGACAACAATGTCCACCAAATTGAATCGCTCGAGCATGGCGCAGTGTGGAAAGAGGTAGTGTGTTATTGGACGCTTATATGTTCTAATGCTCAAGAGAAGGCTTCATTTGCATAGCCGACGAGAGCCTGATACGAGCTGGACAAATTGGAGATTCTGGCACCGCACAGCGAACGTTGATCTCGTTCGCAAAACTGCACGAGCCACCTGAACTGCACCAGCCACCTGAACTGCACCGCACGGAGCTCTGCTATTTGCAGTTACACAAGATCGGCAGCGTCAAAGAAAGCATTGAGCTCCCAAGGAAGATACAAAACTATTCCCTTGGGTAAGATGCGAGCAGGGTTACAAAACGGCAAATGATTCACCTTCTGTGCGAGATGGCGTCATAAGAATACACTGTAAAAATTTATGGTTCTGCTATGAATAAAATTTTTATCTGAAACGATTTCACTAATATTTCATTAACTAGAAAATGTTGTGTACCCAAATTACCTAGCATGATTCTGTAAGGTAATATGTAATTCGAACGATGATGAACTATCTATGGACATTACGTACGCTTACGAAAATTATTATTGACGCTGGTGAGATTCATACAGGGGTCGAATAAGCGCTACTGAGAAAAATTTTTAATCAAATATTCTACGGTCTTGATTAAAATTTTACTTCTAAGTTCTTCAGTAATCAGGGGATAGATGACGACGGGAAACTTTGGATTCAATCAATCCTGTTCATCAAACATACCAGCCATACAGCAACTACTTTCATACAGGAATGGAAGCTGCAAGAGTACATTAGCTATTGCTGTTTTGTGCTACAGTGCATTGAATCGATATAGAAAATGACGGGTATGGTCAGTAATTTTATGTACGAAAAGAACTTGGACATTAAGCGATAATGCAACAATTTGACTAACACAAACTATGATAAAAATAGCTTACAAAAAATTGTATTCGTATCTTGAACGTAATTCTTATATAGATGACAAACAATTTGGCTTCCGGTCTCAGAGATCAACGAC